>OZ007496.1:161600876-161781277 GCA_963931805.1 Microdon myrmicae | reverse complement strand
CACCCCGACGAATTAAGAATTAGGTGGGTTATCGTTCCAGCATTTTTATAATCGGTACGACGATCGCCGCTCAGCTGAAGTTGCAGAATCCAATCCATTTCTTCAAATATAATTTGATTGATTAAATTGTCATGATGAGAAATTATACTGGCTCAATTTGTTTGAGGCTTACAATCTCTACTTAAAGTTACGTCGTGTTAATTGTAGTCATATTTGCTCTGCAATTAGTCCCTTAGTTCTCATAAAGTTGCAAACCCTTTTTATGTATTATTTCTCCAATATGAACTAAAAGACGTAAAAGGTGTTATTAAAAACCCATGATTTAAACTACCTATTCAAATATACAATATACCCTAAAAGCTTGTTCAAATGAATAGATAAAAAATACATGTTCATGTTCCTTTCTATTCGATCTAACTTCCTCCTTGGTTTAATTCATCTTAATTAAGATTTTATGACCCCGCAATGAATAGATGAGGCAAGTACCTTTTACCCTACATAAGCTAACAATCACTAATTATACTTCTGAATGGTAAATGACGCACGCGAATAGTTATTAACTTGCACGATAAGATATTGAGATCTTCAACAGTCTAAGTTTTGACGTAATTGCTCCGACTAATTTTTTGAAGAACACGCCGCTCATATACCAAATGAAAGTTTATGTAAACAAAAGTCATGGAGCAAAGTAAAAAAAAAAGAAGAGACTAGGTAAAAGTCTCGCAAGTGACGTAATGGGTGAACACTTCATAGATACACCTATAACCAACCGCGAAAATAGCTTTTAAATGTATGCGAATAAAATTCAGTACACAATAAATGTTTAAGGCGCGCAAACAAGTATCGCCAATGTTTTTCCCTCATTGTTTACAACAGTTTTATAAATTGGCCTTAACACTGGAATAGCTAAAATGTATCTGCGTTTATCGCTCCGCTCGGTTTTTTCTCTGGAAATGAATCATCCGCAAATGTGGCTCCCATTCGAAGTGTTCTAAGATCTGGAATAGATAACGGTTCTTGGGGCAATTAAATTAAACGTTTCCTCTTTTTAGGAAGGCGCTCTCAGATTAATTTAGATATGACTTATTGTCGCCTTTGTAATGAAAAGTCCCTGCATCCGTTCTTATTAATTTTTGTTTTTGCTTATTTTGTTCGTTTTGGTTGTCGTTGTTGGATTGATCATCCCATAAGACGATTAACGATTTTATTTAGGTTTTCGTTTTATTGTTTTTTTTTGCACAGTCCAACGGTCTTATTTTCTTATCTGTGGTTGGAACCTAATTTAGGCAGCAATTGCAGCGTTTTGTACGCAATAATATTTCTGTCATTAAACGAACATTACGGGTTCATATATTTTTATTGAGATCGTCTTATCAACATTAATTAAAACTCTGTTTCCTTCTTATTAATCAATCTGAGCATTTAATAATAATAACAGAAATAATATCGGGTACTGTTTCCGAAAAAAAGAAAGTGCATTGTACCCGGGAATATTGATTATCACATAAAAAACGTTTTTAATATTTTTGAGATTGTTTCTTTCAAATGTTGGCCGCCACCGCTCCTAACATAATGCATTCTGAGGTTCCAATCTTCGATGACGCGTTCAAGTATTTCAAGTGATATCTAGCGAATACAGCTACCACTGCTATATTTTCTCAGTATGTGCTCGATTCAACGAACTTGGTGAAGTCATCCAATAATGAAAATTGAGTATTTGAGTTTCGATGGTGTACTCAACTATGAGTTCTGTAGGTCAATCATGTGGACAATAGGTTAGTTGCCCTAAACGCTCATAGTTGAACGCCGATTTTCGCCATACAGCTACATACCTTGTAGAGGCTGTGCCGTCCCTAATAACCTTACTATTTATTGGCCTGTAGGAACCCGAATGTTCATGACCTCACCGACTCGACTCCGCCATTGTTCCCTGTCCCGTGCGCTCTCCTTCCACGTTGGACCATCCGATCCGATCTCCTCGATGTCAAACCTAACATTGTCCTCTCATCTTCGTCGCGTCCATCCTGTCGGTCTCTTTCCAGTTGGTCTACCGTCACGAATTCTACGCATGGCCCTATCGTTGTCGCGCGACATGTCCGGCCCACCTTAATCTTCCTGATTACTTCTACTATTGTAGGTTTGCGGCATAGCTCTTCCAATTCGTGGTTGTGGAGTTTCCTCCATTGTCCTGCCTCCTCGTCATATTTTCCGCCAAAGATACCCCTTAGAACTTTATTCTCGAATACGCGGAATTTGTTTTCTTCCCGTTTTGTGAGAGCCCATGTTTCGCACCCGTATAGAACAATCGGCATGATTATGGCTCTATAGACACGGAGCTTTATATTACGTGATAGCAGTTTGGATTTCAGCAGTTTACTGACTGCGCGCCAACTAGCGTTGCCGGAGTATAGTCCTTTGTTAATTTCCTTCGACATTTCGTTACTGGCCGTCAGTATTGTTCCCACGTATTTAAATTCTATGACATTTTCAAATATCTTGCCACTGATGTGTATGTGTGTTGTCTGAGGTCCGCCTGTTCTGGCCAATTTTCCTGTATTTTGTTTTGTCTTCATTTATGTCTAGGCCCACCTCTTCTGCTGCTTGTATGACGATTTCACTGTTTTTACTTACAGTTTCTAGATTATCGCCCAATACGGCGATGTCATCCGCATATGCGAACACTTGTGTGACCCCGTTCAGGGATGATCCGGCCATGTTGTCGTCTTGTACCTTTCTGATAACACACTCGAGCACGAGATTTAAAAGACACGGTGATAAACAATCGCCCTGTTTTAGTCCGTCCCGGATTTCAAATGTTTCTGGAGAGGTGGTTTTCTATTCTAACTCGCCCTTTGTTTTCGTTCATGCAAATTTGAATGAGCGCGGCATATTTTTTCGGGATTCCCAGCTCAACTACAATATGGTAGAGTCTTTGCCTTGCGACTGAGTCATGGGCTTTTTTGAAGTCACTGATCAGTTAGAGTACCGTCTGTGGCGGTTCCGCAAATCCCCACGGCCCACTACCCGAAAAACCCCCATAACTACATCCCAATCGGCATACGTTTTCGCTAAGGCAATCGCATTAGCACCTTAAGTGCTTTACGCATCTAGGTTATCAAATTTATATAACCTAAAAGTCCCTGTTCAAGATTTCCTACCTTTTCATGCATCTCGTCGCTTACAAATTCCCTACAAGAATTCTCTCCAATATACAGGTGCATAAACCAAAACCTACTCGGTACCTTTGGTTGCCAGGCAAATTCCAACCTTTCCACACCTGCACCGCAATTTCCCCGCAGCAAAAACATTTCCTTCCCAAGGATAGTTAATGTTTTCAATGCCTTACCTGGAAATGCCTGCAAAGATTTTTTCCTATATGGGCATTCATACATGTATCAATGCATCTCTGCATTAGCGACCCAGAACCGAATTTCCAATTAGTGTAGAAGAGAACACTAGAGTTCGATCCTGGCGTCGCCATAGATGCCATCTACAATTGATGCAGATGGTATATACAAACCGTCATTGTGTAACCATCTAATCTGCTTTCCAATGAATTGCAACTACCGATACAGCTGCAAGCACTTTACCCAGAAATGCTCCTTTGTTAGAATCTCCAAACAATCATCAACTTTGCGCATAGCCGCCGGATTGAATTAAAGCATAAGCAATGCAAATATAGAATCCGTTTCCCACAAACGAATTTCCCTGTATATACAAATGCAAGCAAGGGATTCGTTTAGTCCACCAACCCATTAGCACATTTTTCCAATGTCTATACGTATATTTACACAAGGGCATCACTCATCTAAGACTTTCATGATGCCCTCGTCTCGTCTTTTCCCTTACCACATTTCTTCGAAGCATCTTCGTCTATTTATTTAGACGCGATGCACTTCATAGACAACGATCTTCTCGATCCCTTTGTCCTTGCCGCCTACCTGCTTTGTTTTGTCATTGCCTTCGCGCATGGGTAAACAACACAGATCTGAACGATCACACACATACCACCATGATCTCCATTAACCGATCTGGTTTTCTATTCTACCAAGAGAGACTTTACGCTTCTCTGGTGGTAAGTAAATACATATCCTTAGTGGAGAGGATATCTACCACCACACCACAAACTCACCCCAAAACGAAGGTCGACTCTTTGAGTCTTCTTACATCCGCAGACCAGCACGGTCGTCCGCCCCCGCTCTCCGTCGCGCGGCGGAGAAGCGTAGGTCGTTTCGAGCAAAAAGTATTTCACCTTGTTTAAAATTTATAAGAAATCAATTTAATATTAATAATAAGTTTAAGTGAAGTATAAAAACACTAACATATTTGAAAATGGCTGAGAACAAAGTGGTTTTTATAAAGAGAATAAAACGGAATAAACTAAAAACGTGCGTTTTCCTTTTTACTTACCTCTGGTGGACGATTTATTGTGGAGTTTTGTTTCCTGGCTGGAAAGTGTTTCGAACGGTTTATCTTCTCTCGGTGTTGTTTCATCAGCGAACAGTTCGTGGGACGAAGTAAAACCCGCATCCATGCCGGTGCCACGACTTTGTACCCCACACGTCTCTCCGTATTCCCACTTTTTTTCCAGTAGTTGCCTTCTTGTGAATATTTGGCCGCTTGTTGACCGGTTCCTACGGAATCCGCATTGGTAGTCTCCCAATATTTCTTCTGCGTACGGTGTGATTCTCCCCAGTATGACATTTGTTAGTATTTTGTATGCGGTTGGGAACAATGATATTCCTCTGTAGTTTTCGCAGTTAGATCTGCCGCCTTTTTTGAAAATTGGGACGACTATTGAGGTTTTCCATTCTTCCGGAATGACTTCCTTATCCCATATTGTTTTAATCAGTTGGTGGATCTTTCTAGCGGTTGCTCTCCTCCATGCTTCACAAGCTCTGCCGGCATGCAGTCGAGTCCGTGATCCGTTGTTTTTCAATCAGTTTATTGCGTCTATAACTTCATCGAAAAAGGGCTCTGGGATCTGAGGCTCGGCTGTATGTACGTCGGGTGCGTTTATTTGTGGTTGATGGGTGTGCACATTAAGTAGGTTTTCAAAGTACTGCTTCCATCTTGTCACGATATTGTTTGTTTCTGTTACCAGACAGCCGTTTGTGTCTGGGATTATTTTGGCTCTCCCTCCGTAACCATTTCTAATTGAATTTATGCCGGCATACATACCTCTGATATTCTTTGCTCTGGCATTTTCTAGGATTTTTCCCGATCCTAGTCTTCTCCCATTCGCGTTTGTTGCGTTTAAAAAGTCACGTTGTCTCTCTCCGAATTGTCGCGTATCTTCCTGCGTTGACTTAATCATATCTTTCTAAGTGGATCACTCTGAGGCGTTTACGTTGTTCGATATTCGCCATGCACTCATCGTCAACCCAAGGTTTGGACTTAATTGTTTTCTTAAATCCTAATACCTTGTGGGCTGTTTGTTTGATTGCGTCTCTGATGGATGCCCATTTAGTGTCCACACTATGGGCTTCCTCTTCCTCACTACTGTCATTCTCTAAGATGCTAAATCTATTCGTTAGTTCGTCTTGATATTCATCCCTTTTGCGTAGGTCTTTTAGTTTATCAATGTCGAACTTTTCGCTCGTCTCCCGTGATTGCCCGTGTGGGTTTGCTGCGAGCCGACTTCTAATTTTGCCCATCACTAGAAGATGATCGGAGTCGCAATCTGCTCCTCTACATGATCTTACATCAAAGATATTCGAATGGTGTCTTTTGTCTATGAGGAAGTGGTTGTGGCATCTCTAACAGATACACACAATTCACAAGCAAAAATAGTGAAGGACACCGAACGAAAATCGAATAAGAAAATACATCAGAACCGTATACCTAGCGATAACAAAAATAATTCACATCAGTGGAGTATAGTCGAGTTTAAAAATCAAATTCTAAACACGGTCAGCAGCCTGATGGAAGCTGGAAGCGTATGATTCCGTCCGCATACCCTGAGTGATTCATTGTAGTTTACGCCCCCGTACCACATCAAGGTTTTTGCCAAGCGGGGGTTTCGTTTTTATAATAGTAGTGTTAATAATTCCAATAACAGAATTATTTACCAGCACATTTTTAAACAGTAGTTGTATTAATAATCCTTAAGGGGTGTAAAATATTTTATTAAAAAAAAAGGACTACTTTACTATCCAAATTTCACTCCTATGAAGCATACCATAAAAGTTGTGCAAATTCCTCTAGCCACGTTCTTAAAACCAACAAATATTTTACCAAAAACCAAAAGAACAAAAAACGCACAATCAACTAAATGAAAATAACTGAGAGGTATGGTTGCAATGTGAAAGTGCAGACTGAATTTCGTTAGGCTTGGAAAAAATCTCTTCCAACAAAAATTGCATAGCTGCTTGAATTATGCATTTAAATTCCTGTAGAGTTTCATGTTCTTAGACATTCACCTCAAGTACATCTGAGCAAATGTATAAAGAAGAAAATAGTGGGCCTACGCACAGCTATGCAGAGAGACATCATCGGCATTTCTGCTTTTGTACAACAAATCTCCATGACGAACCCATAAGCACAATCAATTACTCGGATGATTTCAAGGTGTGTTGCGGTTCGAAATTTCTTTAATACGACAAGATTTGCATTTCAAATGGGGCGCAAATGAACTTCTTCACTGTATCCATGAATTGTTCAACACTATACAAGTTTACCAACGATATTTTAGAACCAACAATGATCTAATCACGATTGGGTATGTTTGTTTGAGTAAAAATAAACCTATGCATGTAGATTTGAAGTTGAATTCTGAAATTCTGGTGGATGTTTCTAGACTGTTGTTTTAGTTATGTAACCAGGTGAACTAATCTAAATTTCCCATTTCCTACTAGAGTTGAATAAATAATTGAAACCATGTTGATCAGCTATCAACAGTAAATACAAAATTCGAATGCCATTTCCAATGACTCAGATTCGTAATGGGGACTTATGGAACCTCATCCAACTATTTATATGTTTAGTACACCAACCTGCCTCAATGAATGGCTGCCTTCCTTGAGTCCATACACTAAACGTGAAACTACATTAATTCGAATCTAGCTTCATTCAAATTTATATCATACCCGCCATAAGTAGCGAGTATCTTTTCCGTGTGATCTTAGATACATATGAATGCCCCTCACTGATACGTGCGCGTACCAGTAACGAGTTTTTGTGGATCTCTGCTCCGAAGTTGATGTCATCTCCAGAACGAAGCAGGCGAGCATCATATTTTAGAGGCAGTGATACTACTCTATGCGGTCACCCGCATGGCTTCTTGTGATCTTGAATAGTTTGTGGTTTTGATCGTTGCTCGCTGCAGTTACATTGCATTCATTTGCCTGTAATTCAACATGTAAATGGAGCAGGAAGATGACACCAGAATATAAAGACACAATTTCAGAAGATTGATATACACGGTGAGTTCTTGTATTACAATCATTGAATGAAGGGTATACACTCGAATGTTATAGTCGTACACTCCGCTGGCTAAATTGATGATATTCTTTTGCAGAGGCTTGCAATTCATCTTTCTCTCCGTTAGTGTTTATCACCTCTTTATTTTCTTTGAGAGATGGGACTAATAATAAATGGTGTTTTTTAATACGTCACTCATAATCAATTGTTGAAAGAATTCAGGGTCATTTCTGTTTAATTGGGAATTAATTAGTAAATATTTGCGATCCAGTCGTCGCTGATGATTAGCGTATTAACAACTGAGTATTACTCTTACCGGGGTTCGTTTCCCCGTCGGGGAGCCTCTGGCGCAAGATTAATGACCTTGCCCGGAAAAAACAAATCATTATGGAAAATTTAACAAGCCTCATGACTTGCTAAATAAGGCCAAGACCGGTTCCCGGTTGTAGTGCCGATGATGATGATGATTACTCTTGTGGGGGTAAATAGTTTGATGCCAACGTATGGCACGGATTCACTACACTCCCACTGAATTGCGCCGCCGGAGATTGTTCACAGAAAATTGTTCCGAAAGTAGAAGGTCCGCCACACAATGTGCACTTGTAGAAAAGGGAAAATAAAACACACGACTTCGTTTTGTACAAACGTTGTTTAAGCGTTCCTTTTTTTTTATTTCTCTGTTCAAATGTTGTTTAAGTGTTCTTTGGATTTTTCCTGTTTAAATGTTGTTTAAATGTCCTTTTCTATTTCTCTGTATAAGTGTTGTTTGGGTGTTTTTTTTTATTCAAAGTTTCGTTACTTATTCTTTTTTAACAATCAACTTTTACACTGTGGCGGTTCCGCCAAACCCCACTGTCGACTTACCGTAAAACCCCCATAACATTCAGCCAATTTCCTAACTTCACTAATGCAATCGCATTAGTACCTGAAAATGCTTCACGCATCATATAGATCAAATCTATGACCTTAAAAAGTCCCTGTCAAAGAAAACTTACCTTTCATGCATTCTCTTCGCATACAATTTTCCGTAAGATTTCTTTCTTTACCTTATCAGGCAGAACCCCCAATATTACAGCCAAATCTACAACAGTTTCTGCTAATGCAACAGCATTAACACCTGTAAATGCTTCATGCATTATATAGATCAAATCTATAATCTTAAAGTCTCTGTAAAGAAAACTTACATTTTCATGCATTCTCTTCGCATACAATTTCCCGTAAGATTTCTTGCTTTACTTATCTGGAATTCCAAACCAATTCGGCACTTTCGGTACCAGACAAATTCCTGTAAACAAAATGATTCGGTTTGCATACAATGTAACCGTTATGACAGGGACCATAAATATTGCGCCGTCTATTTTCCCAGCCGCGCCATGTGTACAACAATGTTCCCTACATACACATTGGCAGGCGACTTACACCCAAGGGACCAAAGCAAATACGCATTCCGCGTCTCTTGACTTCAATTAAAGCCTACAGCATAAACAAATGCAAATAGGAATTCAATACCTACCCTTACTTGTGATGCCATAAACACCACTTCCCAGTAACCTAGCTAAAACCCATTAGCACATTTCCACATCGCATCGTCGTCTCTTTGTTTAGCCGCAACGCACATTTCCAACAAAGATCCCATTAGCATCCGGCGAGTTCGGTTTTATTTGCTTTATGCCCTTTCTTTGTTCTATGTTCGTTCTCATCCATGAAAGAACCATGCACACATACCACCATGATCACGATTAGCGAGTGAGCTCTGCGCGAGCAAGATATTGCTGAGTCGTTTTCCATCCGCCGGCCGCCATGGCCGTTGCAGCTCCCGCTCTCCGTCACTGTGGAGACGCGCAAATATATACTGGAGTCGAGTTCGCGTTGTACAAGTAACTTTAGTTAAAGTCGGTGAAAGTATTGATTAAAACCTCTCATTTTATGTGCTGTTCGATTTTGATATACATTCAAAACTAAAGAATAAATCTAAGTGAAAATATTAAAGGTAACAAATAAAGTATTATTGTTGATCAAACCGGAGTGTTTTGTTTCTGTGTTGTGTCCGCTCGGTTGCGAAGGTCGACCATCGTTTGCTTCATCCTTGCGTAGTGAGCACCAGTCCGAATGAACAAATTGACGATGGGGATAGGAGAGAATCAGCGGCCTACGTCGGTGCACAATGCCCCTACCCCACAACACTATAAGACTCCACTGACTAAAAAGGGACAAGAATCCATCCATGGTGTCGTGGCAGTGGAGTCATCGCTAAGGAAACTCACTACCGCTTACTAGGAGTGTGAAGAAGGGTTGCTATGCGTACATAGAGAATTGTTTCAGGGAATTTTCCGCCGTACAGGCTGAATTAGATTCCTCTGTTGCTATGTATACGGAGAAATCGGTTTCGGGGGCATGACCAAGTATGGACATCTTGTTAGACAAAGGAACATGGGTCTTGGTCGTTGCGGTGGTTGTTTCGTGGAAATGCACGCATCGTGCTGGTGACTTACCAGTAAGGAGAATTGGTATTATTTCAATGATTTAGGTAGGATGGGAGCCGAAATGGTTTTTGGGGAAACTAAATGTTGCTTGGTTACAAGTGAGGGAAATGGCTTATGCAGGAAGTGAGCCGGAATGATTTTCGGGGGAAATTAATGCTGCTTGGTCGCAAGCGAGAACTATAGTTTAAGTAGGAAATTAACCGAAGTGGTTTTTGGGGAAAATGCGTGCGGTTTGATGTAGATGAGGGCGATGATTTGAAATGTGTTCTGTTGTGCGATTCCGGGTATATTCTGTTGTATGTTTTACGAATGCATTCTATTAGGGATTGGGATATATATGCTATTCATCATCATCGGCACTACAACCTGGAACCGGTCTTGGCCTTATTTATCAAGTCCTGAGGCTTGTTAAATTTTCCATAATGATTTGTTTTTTCTGGGCAAGGTCATTAGTCTTGCGCCAGAGGCTCCCCGACGGGGAATCGAACCCCGGTCTCCCGCGTGACAGGGGGGTATACTAACCAGTATACTATTGAGGAGCTATATATGCTATTGGAGATTGGGAAATCGATGCTTTGCAAGTTTGGGGATGTATGCGATTGCAGATTGGGAAGTGTGCTCATTGCGTATTTGCGGGTGTATGCTATTGCAGATTTGGGTTATGGTGACGCGCTGTTAGCGGTCGAAGTTAGGTAGGAATTGTGGGTTGGTTCTCCGTGTGATATAGAGAGCCCCCACACTATCAACTTTGGATAAGATCATTTTTGAAAGAAATGTGTCAATTTACTTGGCTCATTAGTATCGATTTCGTAGATGTGCTAAACTGAACTGCCCTCTCAAAATGCGCATACGTAGAACTGCTAACATTCTTAGTTAGTATATTCAACAGCTCAATATATATATATAAATATATATATATATATATATATATATATACATACATATATATATATATATATATATATATATATATATATATACATACATACATATATATATATATATATATATATATATATATATATATATATATATATATATATATATATATATATATATATATATATATATATATATATATATATATATATATATATATATATATATATATATATATATATACATACATACATACATACATATATATATATATATATATATATATATATATATATATATATATATCGTTTCGAAATATAGGGAGGGGCAGAAGAACATAATTATTTCTTCGAGAATGGTGGAGATGTGCAGATTAGAGGGTACGGTGTATAAAGTTGGCTTAGCTACCATCATGAAGTTGCTGAACAGCGGAACACTCCTTTACCGTTGAGTCGAACATTTTCCAATATGCGCCATCTTAAGGAGACATCGGTCAAAATGTTTGAAAAAGTCGAAACAAGAATTCCTAGAGTTAAATATGGCAAAACGTCGTCATTTTATACTTCAAACACCTCGATATGTGGGAAAGACTTGATCCAAATTTCTAAGTTTTAACTATTGACAAACCATGGCCCTTTCATGATTAATACACCTCGATCTGTTCGAAAGAGTTGATCAAATTTCTGAGTATTAAATAGTGGTAAAACGTCGTCCTTTCATGGTTCGCTCTGCCTTAGGAATAGAAATAAATAACTGAGGACCATGTCAAGCGAATATGATAGGTCAGGCAGAATTAAATTTGTTTTCATCAAAAATACCCACGTCTCATAACACGTGACAACACGCTTCAAAATCTCCTCCGCTTCTGGGCGAAATCGATTCAGAAGTCTTCCACTGATCTCCGACCTGACTTGTTTTTTTAATTACGTTCAATAACCTCAGAACCCATCGAGCAGTAATTTTTTTTAAAGCTAAGATCACAATATATCCGTTTTCAAGGGCGCGGTGTGACGCCTAGCGTTGTCATGAAAGAGGATGACATCTCGAATGGGGATACCTCGTCTTTTGTTTCGATATGCGGCTTTTTCCATAGCTGATAGCCACTTCTGATGAGACTTCTCCAACAGTTAAGCGGCGATCACTTTTAATAAGCTCTCGAATGGCATGGATGTTGTCATCTGTACGATTTTCCTTGGGCGTCGATCATGACTTTCGTTTTCGATACGTTCTCGCCCACTTTTAAATTCTCGGACCCACTTATACACACGATTCCGAGACAGTGTATCATCACCAAACTGTGCCTTCAACCGAGACAACATTTCCGAGGGTTTAACGCCTTCATTTGTTAAAATTTTTATAATAATTCGTTGCCCAACAGACGTATGTACCTCTTGCTCGCTCATGGCTGTACTGACTACAAAATCGAGCGCGATCACGAGCCAAGTCGGTTCCCCTACTCTCCACAAACCAAACAACTACCACGCACAAGATTATATAGCTCGCAACTTGTTGCTAAGCAAAACACTGAAATCACCGTTTATATTAGATAATATTCATAATTATAATTTTTGATAATATTCATAATTATAATTTGTGATAATATTCATAATTATAATTTTCGGTATTTTTAAGCTTCTTTCCTGTTTCCTGATTTCGTATGGAGCCTGTTTGTATTTTTCCTTTACATGGCGACGAATTAAAAAATATTTCTTTCCAAAGCTATACCCATAATCCCTTAAATTGTAATGCCGGGTCTATCTTATAGCATAGTAATTTCATTAGTTTCTTAAGTTTGCCCCCGGAGTGAAAAACGTGCAAAACAAAAGCCATCAGTTCCTAAAAATAAATCCCGATTTTTTTATGTAATGCATTGCCTATTTAGGTTTCCTTGACCTTATTGACTCCCATCCGTGGAAAGCCCATACTCCAAACATGAATACTACCGCATCGTAAGTCTACTACAAGAGTCTCACGTGCGCCGGCATATAATATTCCAATGGGGGAATTCAGAAACAATTGGTTCTGGCTCAGCGATCTCATGATTTGATGTCCTACTTTTCATCTCATGAAATACACCCATTTCGATGTAGTAACCGACTGCCAGATACATTATAGCTCGCCGCATATGAGATTGGAAATTTATTCGCATTACCAGTTTAAATTTATAGCTAATTTGCGTTACCACGGACAACCACGGCTATAAGGACATATGTTGGGAACCTTATATTATTCAAATAGGACGTCACTTCGCTCCTTTTCGGGGTGGTCGTTGCGCCGCTCGTTTCAAGTGTTTATAATTCTGTAAAGTCGTAAAGCTATACAAACGACTTCCTTATGGCAATTCCTAATGCATTGGTGTTCCTGCACTTACGCCGGCCTGCAAGTCATTCTATTTGGGTTTAGACATGTGATGGGTCTGTTTTGTATTTTATTTCAGTGTCCACATGTTTATTGCGACAATTTCGAAAATGTGAGTGCACCCAGTCACTACACTACTTAATGATGTGCATGGTATTGTACTTTGTTTTCAGTGTTTAGAGTAATAGGTCTCTAAAGTGTTTATATTTGCTATAAGCATATGTGTTATAGTTCGTAGAAATGAAAAAAACCTTGAAATTCCAGTTTTCTCAGTGCCTTGGTGTTACGACATAAACCTGGATATTGAAAAACTTTCTGAGCTGCATTGTAGTACAACTACAAATATTAATAGACGAGGTTGCGAGGCTGCTCTTTGGAAGAGCAACACATTTCGACCCACTACCAATGTCAGGCGGGTTGAGTTAGCTGTCGGAAATCCCCAACTGTTAACATATTTAGGCCACTGAGTGCGACTTAGTACACAATGCGTTCTGTAAACAAACGAAGGCAAATATGGGGGAGTTACCACACCTAGGAATAATGCAATATATGGATGGCATGTGGGATTTTTTTTTAACTAACTGGCTTTTGACTGCATATGCTGGAGTTGCCAAAGAGTGTTGAACACACTTTTTTCTATTATTATTTGAAGATATGGTAGAATAAAATGTGTGATTCGATCTTCAAGGTTAGTTTGAGTCAGAGGCATGTACACGAGTATACCAAAGCACAATTAAAAATATCTGTTTTTCGTATATTTTTGTATCAAACAAACAAGACCGTTGTAATTAGTTTTTTAAATAAAACTCAAGAATTTAGCAAAGTGATATTATTTTCGCCTAAGGAAAAATGATTAGATACTGAATAACACATCATTCAAATGACTCCTGCGAGAACCTTTATATAAGTGAACCCGTGGATATTACAGCAATTTCATGGCGTTCCTCACACACCTTTTGAAGAACATCTTGGTTTCACGTTCATTCTGATTCTGTCGCCGACGACGACACAACTCGTGGTATTCACTCTAAATCGGGTTTTACGGCAGTCGGAAAACCGGCATGTTAAATAATTGTCATTTTACGAATGTTAAAAAGCCGGTATTTGCCTGTTTGTGAGAAAGGTGTGTCAACAAAACCTCGCTTTCGAAAATACATGTTAGGTAATCCTTCAGATAAACATAGTTATTTACAGATATTCGGTGATGCCTATTTTTGATCGTGCTTATTCTTCATCGACCCCTATAAACGATCTCTACTATGTGTGGTGAAACTTTAGGACTGTTGCCCATGCACTCAAAGAGCTAAACGCAAACAAATCCGCTGGTCCGGATGGTAATTGCTAAATTACTGTGGAAATTCTCCCATATCTCTTATTCTACTGGCCGTTTCCCATATAGATGGAAGTCAGCGAACATTCACCCAATTCCCAAAAAGGGTGACAAATCACCCCTCTCTTCTTATCGCCCCATAGCACTAAATTCTATTCTTTCCAAGGTGATGTAATCACGTATCAACTGTCAACTTTCGAAATATGTGGAATCAAATGACCTCCTCAACGGCCTCCAATATGGCTTTCGTAGCAACAGGTCCACAGGAGATCTGATGGCGTACCTTACCGAAAAGTGAAGCCATTCCATCCACTACCTCAGTGAAAGCAAGGTAGTCGCATTGGATATTTCTAGAGCCTTCGACAGAGTTTGGGATCCAGCCCTTTTTTCAAAATTGCATGCCTATGGAGTGGACAATTCCCTGATCCAATGGATAAGAGACTATCCTTCTGGTCGTTCAAGTGGTGTCAAATCGGTCTCCCATCAAATTAATGCAGGTGCTCCCCAGGGTTCGGTACTCTCACCCACTCTCTTCCTCATCTTTATAAATGATCTCTTGTCAATTACTCACTCGTTTACTGATGATAGCACGTCGAGTTTCTCATACTCATATGAACACTCCCGTCCAAACTCTTCGCACGTCATTACCAACCAGCAGTTTATGCTTGATGCATTGAATTCAGACCTCAGCAATATATATCAATGGAGATTATCTAAGCGAGTAGAATTCAATGCCTCAAAAACCCAGTGCTGCCTCTTGTCGGCAAAGGTGAACCCCAAAGTAAATATACTGTCGATGAACGGCATTCGCATCAACGAAGCCCAGGAAATATCAATCCTCGGTACTCGAATTAATTCGAGTCTTAATTGGAATGACCACATATTTGAAGCTGCGAAAAGTGCAGCCAAATGTATGGGGTTCCTTAAGAGATGCAAAAGATACTTCACTCCATCCAATCTGGCCACTATTTACAAGGCCTATATTCGTCCAGTTTCCTCCATTGTCCTGCCTCCTCGTCATATTTACCTCCAAAGATACCCCTTAAAACTTTATTCTTTAATATGCGGCATTTGTTTTCTTTTTGTTTTGTGAGGGCCCATGTTTGGCATCCGTATAGAACAATCGGCATGATTATATTTCTATAGGCACGGAGCTTTATGTTACGTGGTAGCAGTTTGGATTTCAGCAGTTTACTGACTGCGTGCCAACTAGCGTTGCCGGAATGCAGTCTTTTGTTAATTTGCTTCGACATTTCGTTACTGGCCGTCAGATATTTCAATTCTTTAACTTTTTGATATATCTTACCTCTGACGTTTATATGTGTTCCCTGAGGTCCACCTGCTCTCGCCGTAATCATGTATTTTGTTTTGTCTTCATTTATTTCTAGGCCCACCTCTTCTGCCGGTTGCATGATTATTTCACTGTTTTTACTTACAGTTTCTAGATTATCGCCCAAAACGGCGATGTCATCCGCGTATGCTGCGAACACTTGTGTGAGCCTGTTCAGTGATGATCCGGCCATGTTGTCATCTTGTATCTTTCTGATGACATACTCGAGCACAAGGTTAAAAAGACACGGTGAGAGGCAATCGCCCTGTTTTAGTCCGTCCCGGATTTCAAATGGTTCTGAGAGGTGTTTTTCTATTCTAACTCGCCCTTTGTTTTCGTTCATGCAAATTTGAATGAGGGCGGCATATTTTTTCGGGATTCCCAGCTCAACTACAATATCGTAGAGTCTTTGTTTTGCGACTGAGTCGTAGGCAGTTTTGAATTCAACGAACAATTCGTGAACCGTCTCTCCGTATTCCCACTTCTTTTTCGGCGCTTGCCTATTTGGCCAGGCGCATCCAAAACGGCACTACATGTGCTCGACAGGATTCAAAAGCGAGTAGTGAAACTTATTGTGGAGTCGATCAATTCGTTGTTAGAACACAGGCGCAACGTATCATGCATATCTCTTTTATATTCACGGTCGTTGCTCAACTGAACTTGCTGAGTGTGTTCCGCCCCTTCAGACATTTTCCCGCGATACCCGTCAACTTGACTTTAGGCGCACAAATAAACATAGAGAGTCATTCTTTAGCCGAAGCACACGAATGTGCAATACTCTACCTGATCATGCGTTTCCTCGTCGTTGTGATGTCCAGACATCCAAGCCCAATATACATCGACACCTCCTTCCCTTATCCGCTTTCTCTCCATCCGCTCGCACTGTGCTTTGACATTTAAGGGTACTTCAAAATCCCCTTTTGTGCGAGCGTTAGTGTAAAAAAAAACAAAAATTTAGCACTCTGTCGAAATATGAATATGCAAAAGCACCAATAACATTTACATTCTACCTCATTGACTGCTGTTGAGCTGCTCTATTTATTTCCATGGGAAAAACAGCAACGGGCATCTGCACAAATCAAAGAACTTGTAAAGATACTTTTGTCATTTGTCAAATTAAAAAGGAAGAAATAGCTAGATCCTTTTGACTGTTGCAAGCCAGAGGAAACCAATGAAATATCCAGAGGATATTTCGAGTAATATTAAAGGTGCACAATGGGTTAGTTTGAGGTACTCTTATATGTTAAAGCACATGGCCGCCGGATTGATAGGGAGAGCGGGTAAGCACAGGAAGTATCGATGAATGTCTGGAGATTATTTACTTATTCTGCTTAATAATGGGTTTTCCAATAGGGACTTGACAACTCTTTTTCGGTAGTACATTTTTATAATCTGCGGACGTTGTTCGTTCGTGTACTTTACCATGATGAAAATGTTGAGTTTCTGAATAAATTGACAGGGACAGTCCGATGATTAGTGAAAGGGTACGTTCACAAATTAAATTCAAAGTTGTCAAGTCCCTATTGTATCATCATCATCATCATCGGCCCTACAAGCGGTAGCCGGTCTTGGCCTTATTTAGCAAGTCCTGAGGCTTGTTAAATTTTCCATAATGATTTGTTTTTTCCGGGCAAGGTCATTAGTCTTGCGCCAGAGGCTCCCCGACGGGGAATCGAACCCCGGTCTCCCGAGTGACAGGCGGGTATACTAACCACTATACTATCGAGGAGCCAGTCCCTATTGTATAACCCTATATAAATACATAGGGTTTTCCAATAGGGACTTGACAACTTTTCTTCGGTAGTACATTTTTATAATTTGCAGACATTGTTCGTTCGTGTACTTTATCATGATGAAAATGTTGAGTTTACTGAATAAATTGACAGTGACAGTTCAATGATTAGTGAAAGGGTGCGTTCACAAATTAAATTCAAAGTTGTCAAGTCCCTATTGTATAACCCTATATAAGCTTTAAACGAATACAATAAATGTTTCTACGTTTACGTCTAGCTTCTAAACGTTCTCAGCCTAAAGTGTGAATGTGACGTGGTTGTTCGATAGGAAGGGGTATTTTTAATGAGTTTTTGAGTTCAAAGATTGGGGTGTCCCATAATTTCGTTCGGTTTTATAAAAATTACATTATGCAGTTTTGTTACTTATAAATAATGCATTTGAATTGATGGCATGTTGTTCGCTTTTGTTGATGACGTCTTGTTATCTTGCGTGCAATATCCGTATTCCTTCCCCGTAGAAGGTTAGGAACCTAGACACGTAAAAATGGTCGAGGTACGTTTTTATAAATGTCTGATCAGTAAACGATTTTCCATAGAAGTAGTTTTGCGGGAATCGGGATAAGTTGTATTATGATAGTATATGATGTTGTGAATAAGGTGAGCAGGTTGTCAGCCAAGTTGCTAGGTAATTATTGCGGTATGTGATTTGGTGTTGTTGTTATAGAATACGACACATTTGCGACTGGTCAATTCTGTGTGTTTCCTTTGCAAAGCTTGGTTCAATTTCCACAATGGTGGGCAGTAGACATTTGTATTGTTTGATTTTCCATGAGACAGTAGTTTGTAACGACTTAAAAATTACCACTATATCTCATAGAGTACTGTCTCAACAGCCTCTGTAATCAACCTCAGCTAGCCGACTATTTTCGAGATTCATATTCCCACAACGACAAACCATTGCTGTGCGCTGCGTTCTCTCTATATCGTATGAATGGTATTAAAGCGTGTGTGACGAAAGTGAAAGGAGCGTGTGATTCGAACCGACGGTATGATGATTAGAATCACTAAAAGATTGAACCAATGCTCAACACATCAGGCCACTGCCGCGTGTACGATTTCGGTTTCTAAACTCAAGTATCCTCCACTAATGTGGACTTGCTACGTTATTACTTGGTATACGGCTGATGCTTTTTGCGCATTCGATTTTCTTTCTGTGTTGTTCTTCACTAACGCCACAGTATCGTACCCATAAATGCCACATATCTTTCGGCAAGCCTCCGTAGATTGCGTACCTTATACCAAATACACGGTGATTTATTTCGAGTTAGAGAAATTTGAATTTATATAAAACAAAAAAAAATAATGGCTAAAATGCGACTTGATTGAAGTGAATTGCAGCGTATGTTGGCTTCCGAGTTTTCAACAGTCTCTGGTTTACCAGCGTAGATAAGTGATTTCATATCATCATCATCATCGGCACTACAACCGGCACCCGGTCTTGGCCTCGTTTAACAAATCTTTCCACCGGTAGTGATTTCATATATCCCCAAAGAAAATAACCAAGTGGTGTTAAATCACCCTAAAGCGGTGGCTCAGTGACAGGTCAACGAAACCTGATATCCTTCTCCTAACTGAGACCCAAGTCGATTTGTCAACTGATTTGACATATCTTCGTTATCCGTTACAACGGCGGAGTGTGCGTCTTCGCGCGTTTCGATCTGGCTTGCCAGAGGATGGAGGCCTGGAGCCCACTAACATGGGCATCATGTGATTGAGGGTCGTGCTGAGGAAATTCTGTTTAATTTCTTTGTTGTCCTTACCGCTCCGCATATGACGATCGGCCAGCGATATTTTTCGAATATCTTCCACGTAGCGTCGACTGGATATAGATTAACCACCCGGCTTCTGAAATTGTCGTCCTTGGCGATTTTAATGCACACAATTCCGGCTGGTTGGTACATTCTAACAGAACCGACGAGACTGGGAGGCTGGCAGAGATGTTCGCTGTTAGTCGCAATTTGACTCAACTTGTGGAGGAGGAACCTACCCGAGGTGATTTTGCGAACACCTGGATCTGTTTTAGACATCCGAGCCGAGCACTTATACCGTGAAAGTTGCTGCGCCACTGGAAAACTCAGATCACTGGTTGGTATCGATCGCGCAGCCACTTGCATTTCAAGCGAATAACCGACCGTCTTTGGCGGCTTCGTCATATGGTGGTACGGGGCTGCCAACTGGGATGATTTGCGAGATTTCTTCGCATCTTTGTGCATTGGAGACTCCGATGTTAACGCATGCGCGAAGCGGTCACAGAGATTATTCTTCCCCGGATGGAGATCTACATTCCGCATTCCATCAAACAAAGTTCATCTGATAAGCCTTGGTTTGATAAAAAATGCGAGCAAATTACAGAGGCAAAAAATAGAGCTTTTAAACAATGGAGCTCCAATCCCACCGATGTGAATAGAACGAACTTTTTTATAAACAGAAACCCGTGCAACCAGGCGGTTGATACCGCGAAGAAAGCCTACAACGACAGAGTGACCGATAAACTCCTTGAGTACCCAACTGGTTCGCCTTGCAGCTGGTCAATGGCAAGGACAGTCAGCAGTATTTCGCTTCCTCCTGTTTTCGTCAGTTGGTGACGGGCAGAGGGACGTTAGTCACAAATTCAAAAGATAAATCTAACGTGTTCGCGAATTTATTTTCTGCGAATTAAAACCTCGATCCCGGTCTTTTGGAGCCACTTGTGATCGTGCCGGTACGGTCTTCGATGCCGGATGTAGGGTTTCGCCCGCGTACAATTCAATGCATTCTACGTGAACTGGACTGTGGGAAGGCAATTGGCCCGGATGGAATACCAGCAATAGTCATTAAGAACTGTGCTCCAGAACTGTCACTGGTTCTTGGCAGACTCTTTCACTTATCTTATACACAGAGGACCTTTCCTGCCTGCTGATAAATAGCTCGAGTTCAGCCAATCCCAAAAGGGAAAAAAGTGTCTCCCACAAAATTACCCACCGATAGCATTACATAGACAGTGTTATCTCCGGTGATGGAAAAGGTCATCAACGCCGAGTTCATTAAGTATTTGGAGTGCAACGGATTTCTGAATGATCGTCAATACGGATTCCCTGGCAGGAGACCTTTTGACACTTATAACCGATATATAGACATCTGCGAGTGAGAGGGGGATGGTGAGTTAAGGGCTGTCGCATTTGATATCTCCAAGGGTTTTGACTGCGTCTGGCACGGGGCATTGCTGAGCAAATTTCGTTCATATGTACTTTCCCAGCAGCATTGCGACTGGACGAAGAGCTTCCTCGGAAATCGATCAATCCGGGTTATTGTGGATGGCGAATGCTCGGATCTGTATCCTCTTAATTTCGGGGTGCCACAAGTTTCTATATTGGTTCCAACCTTGTTTTTGCTTTACGTAAATGATTTGTTGGAGACAACGGATAACAAAGTGTTCAGCTTTGCTTGTTTCCTCTTTTTCGAGTGACGGGTCGATTGGTGCATCAACGTCGCACCAGCTGATATGTAGACAGACTGACTCTCTGAATCTGGATCTGGATAAGGTCCTGTATTGGGTAAAGGCCAATCTCGTCGACACATTATGCAACATTCACAAGGAAAAGTGTATCATCGGTTCCACAGCTGATGATGAATGGCCGGGCCCTCGAGGCTGGGGAAAGTTTGAAATTGCTCAGCATCACGGTCTGTGGGAACGTATCGTGGCATAAACACTCTGAAAAACTGAGTTATCTTTTTAGAGCCAAGAAGTATTTTACTCCGACCCAACTTCTTCTTCTGTATAAATCCCAAAATTAGACCCGCGCTCGAATGTTGCTCTCATGTTTGGAGCTCTGCTCCTAAACAAACCCTCAACTTACTTGAGAGCATACAAAGACGAGCGATCCGCCTGATCGGGGCCTCGGCGCTGACGTCGGGTATACAGTCGCTATCACATCGAAGGCGCGTAGCCGACCTCTGTCTGTTTTACAGATATTATCACGGGTTCTGTTCGTCGGAGATCCGTGGTATTGTTCCGAGCAATTCAGTTTATATGCCCCCCACAAGACAATCGGACAGATCGCACTAATTTGCGGTTCATCTCCCGACGGCGCGAACATCCCTGCATCAGAACTCGTTCCGTTACAGAGCGGGGAAGCTGAGGAACTCCCTTCCCGCGCGAGTGTTTCCGAAGCGTTACAACCTGCAACTGTTTAAAAAGAAGTTATTATTATTATTATTTACTGGCGTGTAGGAACCCAGAAGTTCATGACCTCACCGACTCGGCTCCGCCATTGTTCCCTGTCCTGTGCGCTCTCCTTCCACGTTCGATCATCCGATCCGATCTCCTCGAGGTCCAATCTAACATTGTCCGCCCATCTCCGTCGCGGCCGTCCTGTCGGTCTCTTCCCCGTTAGTTCAAAAAGAAGTGCAACCGATATTTGGCGCCGTGTCGGTGCTATAGGTTCGCATCTCCTGAGAGAAGTATAATAAAAAAAATTATTAAAAAAAACTCCAAATACTGCTATTCCGCTTGTTGACATTGCCAGACAAGCAAAAACGAACTTCGTCACTGAAGAAAATTTGTGTGGAAAGTTTCTTTCGACGTCAATACTGACTTTGGTCCATTCAATGAATTGGCGGCGCGGTTATATAGTTGGATTTCCTGCACAAGTTTAATATTGTAAGCATGTAAGCCAAGATCCGTCCGCAAAATCCTCTATAAAGTTGTTAGATCAACTTCCAATTGTTGCGCACATGACGATTCGATTACTTTGGAGTGTCTTCAGTATTTAATACTGCAGCTGCCACTCTCTGCTGGGTTGGCGCCGTACGCGTATTATCATTAAGTGTAACGACGTGCGAGAGCGATCAATAGTCAATGGAATTCACTGCTCTGGCAGATGCTTATGTCGCCCATGACCAAAAATGGACATAGTGCGCTTTGGATTTCTCGAACTCAACCATTATTTCCGTAGTTAATATCTTACAAGTTGTAATGTTTTTTTTTTCTTTTTACAAAATGGATTTATTATACAAAAAAATTTACATATTTTACTTCAAACTAAATACTAACCCCCAATTAGATTTATTTTTTAGTATTACCTTACTGGCTCTTCACAAGCACTCTAAATGGTACAATATATCGTTTTGTTTTGTTTTGCCTTTCGGCGTACTTGTGAACGTTTTACTGTGAATCTTCTCATTTTAAAATAGCAAACCAAACTAAACAAATATAAACTGTCAGTTGTCAATCGGTTAGGTCTGAAAAGGTGTTGCCAGCCTAAAGGTCTATATCTCGAAGTGAAATACCCTCTACGTCGAAAATGTCTTATTTCTCTGCACCGAGTTGTAACATGAACAAAATTAGTGCCAATGAATTCATCCGTAATAAATAAAAAGAGAACATTGTTAGTTTCCGAAAACATATTCTGTTTACCGTAGTCAGCTCTATGCAATGAATATAAAATGGATAATTGTGAGGTTGTGAGAGTTGAAGTTGGGTTATATAGCATATATATTATATGGATAGCATACAGAGGGGCGATTTGCGTAATAGAGGATGCACCAGGACTGTAGTCACTAGCAAATCGAAGGCCCATATCGGATCTTTGTCTGTTTTAGAGATGTTATCATGGAGAGTTCTTCGGAGATTCGTGGTATTAGCCCGCGGTATTTGGTTATTTGCGCTCCACAAAACAATCCGATTAATCCCAGAAATTTTCCGTTCATCTTCCAACAGCACGTACATCTCTGTAACAAAACTCGTCCCGTAACAGAAGAAACGATACAATCTGCAACAGTTCAAGAAAAATTGCAAGAGTTATTTAGTTCTATAGGTTCGCCTCTCCTGAGAGAAGAATAATAATTTAACAAAAAAAAAAAGGAAGCAAAAATGATCAGGGACCGTCATTAAGACCCAAACGTAAAACTTTCAATTCCGTCGTTTAAATATAAGCCTAACGCTCTCTTTCCTTTTATTAGGTTGACGCTCAACAGAATTCGGTGAATGCATTCCACATCCCCAAACATTTTCCCGCGATACCCATCAAACAGGGAGTTCCCATCAGTTCACGTTGAAAGTCAAATTCAAACATACAAAAAAAAAAAAAAACAGCCGAATCATTTTTTAGCCGAACCACACAAACGTGTAATATTATGCTTGATCATCTGCTTCCTCGTCATTGTGATATATGGACATTCAGGACCAACGTTATATTCACTTCCACCCAAAGAAGCTTGGATTATGTAACCGGGCTTGATATTTGGATACCTCATCAACCTAAAGAAGTTCAATTGACGGCGCGTATAAACATATGAGGTATGCTGCTGAAATGTGAAGAAAAATGATCCTTTTTTGAAAGGAATGATAACTGGTGATGGGAAGTGGACTGTGTACAACAATGTCGCACGCAAACGGTCTTGGTCCTGGTGTGATGATCCATCTTATACGACTTCAAAAGCAGAACTTTATCAAAGAAGGGTTATGCTCTCGGTGTCGCAGGCTTGGAAAGGTGTCTTGTTTTTTTTTTTTTTTTTTCTGAGGTCCTACCAAGGTTTCGGCTGAGTACTGTCGGCAATTGAACAGTTTAAACGAATCTGCCATCCGGAGCTCGTCAATCGCACAGGAGTTGTGTTCCATCACGACAACGCGAGACTATACACAATTTTGTACCCGCCAAAATTATTGGAGAGTGATTGGGGTGTGCTGTCCTACCTAGCCCCGTCAGACTTCCACTTGTTTTGCTCCCTTCAAAATCCCTTGCGTGGAGTAACGTTTCATCAAGCTAAGCGGTAAATCAACATCTTGTTCGGTTCTTCACCAATAAAGACATGTTTCTACCAGATACACACAGTACACAGGTAAATACTGAAGAAAACGCCGAAGGAAAATCGAATAAGTAATCAGAGCCATAGCAATAATAGAAATTCCACATCAATTAAGTGTACTTGAGAATAACAATCCACTTCGTACACGCGGCAAGGGTCTAATGTGTTGAGCATTGGTTGTATCTTTTAGTGATTCTAACAATCATAGTGTCGGTTCGAATCACACGCCCTTCACTATAATCGTAAACGCTAGAGGTCTTCCACGCACGGCATAATATCGCGGTGAAATGGCAAAAAGTTATCGAACAAAATGGGAAATATGTCTTTGATTGATCTTTGTGCTTTATATAAATAAATGACTGAAAAAACATTAAAAAATATGCAATGACTTTTTCCTCAGTCCAATAGTATCAGGGTGGGTTGATTTCACTGCGATGATATTAAGGGGGTGTCCTGGTGTTGCGGCTTCAAACAATCGATTTATTTTATTTTGTCTTAATCGATAGTATACCACTTGTAGAATATGCTCTGAAAGGCCCCAAGTATGAATTTGTATTTTAGCGGGTCAAACTGAGCTCGAAAAGTATTCATGCCCGCGCACACTGTACAGTGTTCGGAAACTTTAAATGCATTTTTCTCAAAACCATGTTTTTGAAACGGGTATGCAAAATAGCTCACAATTTTACAGATGAATTCATATCATTTTTTTTTTAAATGAGAGGTTAGTTAATTTGCCACTTGATAAATGTGTTTTTAGAAATTAAAATTTTGATTATACAAAGTTATAAGCAAAAATAAGTTGAAAATCTTCGCTTAAAAAATAATGTTTTTTCATTAAAAAAAAAAAACCTTAAATACTCATCAATTGACTACACTTATAAACTAAACACAATCATTTTTCTTCTTTTTTTTACGGATAATTCAATGAGGCTCTACACTGCACACCACAAAACACTTTCTTTTTCCCCTGATGTCTTTTACTTATAACTTTCTTGTTTATGCATAAAATTTAATGAAAAAATTTATTTAAACACATCTATATAAGCTCAATGAATGCTCAAATTAGCAAAAATGTATTAAATAGTTTTCTCTTTAAAAATCGATAAAATCGGCTTTTGTTGGTCTTCTACACCAGGATGCGCCTTAAGTAGATTCGATTTCTCTATCGCGCCGATAACTGATTTGTTATCAATTGCGAGTAAAAAAAGCATGAAGATTGTTTTTTTCATCTTATTTACAAATACCTACAGCGAATGTGTGGATTTTATTTCATTACAATTTGCCAAAATATGGTGCAAAAAAAAAGCCTTGGACCGATGATCCACTTTTCTTTGTGAATGCTGTATTTTGTGTCTTCCATGCATTGACCTAAAAACTGGTGAATGAATTAGGTTTGTTCCAGGTGCTAAATATACCAATTTCCACAGATCGCACACTCTCATACCATTAGGCCCCGCCCATGAAAGCACAGCTCATTTGTTCTCTGAACCTTGCTCAAGATCGAACCTCTCACCCCCTTGCCCCACTTCCCCATCTCGCCTCAGCCCCGCACACCCCGCCCTTCAGTTTTTGATCCCCTCCTACCGCCCCCCGTCAAGATCACACAACAATCCCTGAAGTCATCTGAATGCCGCTATGCCCCCTCAAAGCTTCGAAATAGTCGGACCTACGATAACGTCCGCATCTATCTAGCTTATCTTCATGGCAAATCTGATGCAGTCTGCTATGAAGGCAAAGTGAAAACGAGCGTTAAGATCTCCATTCAACAGGAAGATCTCCCCACCGATTTACCAAGCCTTCTAATCTGTACATAAAATTCTATGAACATTTCAATATTCCCCCTCTTAAAGTAACAAGAGACCTCTCGGCTCTTCGACAATACTTTTGCACGAGAATGGCATCTGGTCCCCCACGCAGCGAACCCACTAAAAATAATTTTTTTCGGCCCTAATCGGTTGCCCACCCCACTCTCTATGGGGTCTCCCAATACTCTTCCCCTAACCATTTACTATCAGAATGTCAGAGGACTTCGGTCCAAAACCCATTCGATCTTACAAAATACTCCTCTCCCCTTGATATATACGCCCTGACCGAAACTAATCTCACCCCCAGCATCAACAGCCTAGAACTGTTCCTCCCTCCTTCACAGTTTTTCGCGACGACGATGTCAGTCATTGTTGTAGTCACTACCGACTAAATCTCCAATGACCTCACCCTCTTTAAGGGGACATTCCGGTTTGTCGGGTCAAAAAATAGGTTATTTTCATAATTTTTTTAAAGAGAAAGTATTAAAGATATAACAACAATTTTTTTTTTTAATCATTTTATTCATCTTTCGACTACGTTTGTAAATTTTGTCGAGTCACTCCGGAAGCGGAAACCACCCCCCCTCCAGGTGTTCAAAGTTAGCCATCCGTTCTGCTCGTGTAAGGGTTATTTTCGTCCGCGGTGAAAAAATACGAAAAATGCAAAAAGTGTATTGAACTTAAATACATTTAGCCCAATGTGAGTGAAAAAAATTTTAAAATTGATAAAAAACAACAAAATGGCGGACTATTGAAAAAAAAAATTAATTTTTCGGCCCTTTTTTGCTCTATTTTTTAGTTATAACTAACAAAATAAATAAATAAATAAAAAAGTAATTCACTCACAATTTGCGTGTGCTTGTTAAAAATATGTGTGCGAACTTTCATATGAATCGTATGCACCGTTTACATATTATTACACCGCACTCAAAAAAGTCGTTTCGAGAAAAACGCATTCAACGTTTGGAGATAAATTAGACAATAGATAAAAGTGATTTTTTTCATGAAATCATCGGGGTTTTTTATACTAACAGCTAGACATCTATTCCTGGACCATAAACAATTCCTTCCACGACTTCGAATTGGTCCTCCAGTTGCATTTTCGCATTTTTCCTCGCTGTTCGTGCCTCGGGCGAGTTGTATACTAGGCTGCGGTCATTGTCTTGCAGCCGATCTCTGTCCCTCTCGTTCGCAAACACTCTCGCAGTTTTGATGCCCATGACTTGCATTATTAGTAATACGGGTAAAAATCCCTCATTAAATATACAAGCTGCGGTAAGAGCCGCAACTTCAATGATTTTCTTACCACTATATGTGTTATCACTGTATGTGTGTTTTTTCTGGCTCCTCGATAGTATAGTGATTAGTATACCCGCCTGCCACGCGGGAGACCGGGGTTCGATTCCCCGCCGGGGAGCCTCTGGCGCAAGACTAATGACCTTGCCCGAAAAAAACAAACCATTATGGAAATTTAACAAGCCTCAGGACTTGCTAAATAAGGCCAAGACCGGTTCCCGGTTGTAGTGCCGATGATGATGATGATGATGTATGTGTGTTTTGGCGCCCTTTGCCAGATAGTAGCATTGAAACTTTCGTTGTTATTTTGCGTGAAACCTCCCTCGCATTTTTTTAACAAATCGGGATCTGTCAGTTTTACGTAAATTGGGTAAATAGCTGTTGGTACTTTAGGATCCAAGGGAGGTTTGTCGTGATGGAACTTTGACAGCTCATTCGCAGCTTCCGCGTGTTTCCATTTGCACCATGACTCCGGTTCCTCTGGACAGTTTTGATGTTGCGGATTTTCATCGGTTGATATTTTGTGGTAGTATGTTGCCCAAATTTCCCTCGCCATTTCTTCAGCAGAGTGAGCATTGCGTCTAATCGCAAGTTCGTAATAAGTCCTCAGTTCTGTTATCATGTTTCCCGTAAGTTTGCCAGGACCAGCTCCTCCTAACTGGTCTGTTTTTTTGTTGTTGCTTTTTTTATGACACCGCGTAATTGCGAACCGATTCACTTTCCCACGTGATTGATACACTCTGCCTTTACAACATTTGGAAATGATTTCTGCAACGCATTCATTATTTTTACATCCCCATTTCCAACGTACCTTTCGTAAATGCGGCCGTGCAGATCAAAAGCGCGTTCGAACATCTCTAACATTTCGTCAGGCTCCATTTTACCCGAACTTCCATTGGGATCCAATGTGCAAACTGGTTCGTGCTCATCCCACCAAGTATCATATTCAGGGGTGCCTTTCTTTGTTTTTATAAGGTTGCCGCCTTGGCAATAACGCGATTTCCCAGTAAGATCGAGAACTTTGTTTGTTTTGTTGCCGATCAACGCCATAATTGGCCGCATGAGCCCCTTTGCTCCAACTATCATCTCCAGAAGCAGTAAATTTTTTATCTTCACTTTCATCAGTTTTTTCTTTTTCTTCTTTGCTAGCCAACAGCGAAGCAAATTATAATAATAATTAATTAATAAATGGATAGTCTGCATCTTTCTAAATACACTTTAGTTGCCACCTATGATACGAATTTGTATCCGCGGGAGACCCGACCCTTTAATGACCTATAACTTTGGAACCGTCTAAGATTTCGTTTCCAAAATTTAACATATTATTTTTGCAGTATAAAACTATCGATTAAACAAAAAAAAATTGATTTTTTGAACCGAACAAACCGGAATGTCCCCTTAAATTATCTTCCCTAGGTTTTGAACCCCTGCTGATTAAGTGGATCTCATCCTATCTCAATTCTCGAACCTGCCGCGTGCGATTTAGATCCACCCTCTCCGATTCTTTTCTTCCAATCTCAGGTGTCCCCCAGGGCAGTCATCTCAGCCCGCTCCTATTTATCCTAACCACAAACGACGTAGGCTCTTGCATCAATCACTCCCTCAGCTCACTTTACGCGGATGATACCAACATTTTCAAGACAATCCACTCTCCCCTAGACTCCTCATTTCTCCGTCAGCCATTCGACTTGGTGCCAAAATAATTTCCTAGAACTGAATATCGCCAAATGTCACACAATCACCCTCTCTCGGAAGCGCTCCCCCACCCAGTCACGCTCCTATCTCTTGCTGGACCAACCGATAACATCGCTTGAATCGATTTGCAACCTGGGCGTCCTATGCGACAAGGGGCTTAGATTTACCGCACATATCGATGACATAATCCTTAAGGCCAACGCCGCCCTTGGCTTTGTAAAACGCTGGTCGAAGGAATTCCTAAACCCCTACGTCACCCGATCACTCTACACAACTTTTGTCCGGCCACTACTCGAATATGCTAGTCAGGTCTGGTCCCCGTATCAATTGTCTCGCATTCGTAGGATCGAGGCGTTCAACGTTGTTTCTTGCGCTTTGCCCTCCGTGGATTAAACTGGGAAAACCCGCTCATTCTACCACCATATACAGGCCGGCTCCTTCTAATCAATCTCAACACACTTGAGGAGCGCAGAATCCATGCCGACATCATCTTTGTCCATCGCCTTCTGTCTGGCTCAATCAATTGTCCAAGCTTGCTCTTCACTTTAACATTTCATACAAACCCTCGCAATGTGCGGAACCCTCGACTGTTTTACGTGTCCGCTCATCACACTTTTTACGGCGCTAACGAACCAATCTCGCGTATGCTACAACAGGCCAACTCTTTCCCCACCTCCTTCTTTCAACCTCTCCACTCATGCTCTCAAACGACGTCTCAGAAGAAACCTGCCCCCCCCCCCCCCCCCCCCATACCCTTCTACCCGGCAATCCTACCTCTCCTCTCCTACCCTCAAAATAGTTCCCCCTACACCTTTCCAGCCCCACCCACAATTTCAACCTCTCCCCCCGGTTCACTAACCCCGCCCCCTACCAGTACGTACACATGCCCTTCACTGTAACTGTCTCCCAAATGCCGAATTTACCACCCCCACATACACTCGCTCTTCCCTAGCCTGCCTCCCCTAACACCCAGTCATCTTCACCTTCCTGGTGTTTTTTTTCTTCTCCTTAATCTAGATTTTAAGATAGTCTGTAAGGTTTTTATATTAATTTAATTTAAGTTAATTTAAGCTTGCATTAAGCTAAATAAATGAGGGTTCTGCCCTCACTAAACTACTCTATAGAATGAGTGTCCGCATTCGTTTCTTATTCATAAATATTGTTCAATTACGTAGTTTTAATGCTAAATCATGGATTTCACTATATGGTAGCTGTGATGTGATTTTTTGTCAGATTCTTATTCGTTTGCCTGACAGTAATATTTAAAAGACAGCACGTTAACGTCAATACGCTGAATACATAAAAATCAACCGATTTGGTGGCTGTGTCAGACGCAATAAACTCATTCTCGTATCTAAGACAAAAATTTAAGGCAACATACCTTGAACATATAATTTCCAAGTATTAACAGAATCTATTGAAAAACGACTGCACGAGCCAATCTTAATGCCACTAACACGTGACCAACGTGGAGTCGTTCCTTGGAAAGGGCATTGACTTCGTTCAATACAGTAGACAGTATAACATTTCGATACACTTTCTCCTTCGAAGAAAGCTTTAAAACTTATGTTGTTAACGACTTCTATCAATTAGCACAATTGATTACGAATTTACTTTTCCGCTTGTTTGAATTTTTTAACTTAAATTTGATTGAACTAGAGTTCTTATGACGCCGGACGAACTGCACAAATATGAACGCAAAGACAATTTTAGGTGAAAGATGTTAAGATGTTAATATGATAAATCAAATTGCGACTAATTTACATTGTTATCGAGTTACTTAAGTTTCAATTCAAGATTTCTCGTTCATGTGTTAGTGGTTTGCTTTGATTAAAAATTGACTGGCTCATTACAAGTCTTTTCTTTCGTTCGGATAGGTTTCCCTGAATTCCGGCGACTAGGTTTTGTAATTAGTTTCAGAGAATTTCCTTTTTACCATATCGCTGTCTTCAACGGCATTAATGCAGTGAGTGTCTCTTGTCAAATCCAAAACAGCTATTATATTACATTTGCATTGTAACCAAGCTATTACCAAGTAAATAAGATAATGCATTACAACACATCCGCACGTTGTTAATATTGCCCTATGAAGTAATCAAACTTTGTTTCCAACCTGTGGTCTCGAATGCTTAAGATTAATTTACGAAGGTAATTTAATCCAATTTCAAAGGGAAAACATAGGCTTTCCCTTGCCAATGATGCGACAGTAAAGAAAGTAGCAACTTGTGGATTTGTATCCTCATTGGAACTTCATAACAATCTAGCTACCTACGTTTTTGCAATTATGTGGCCCTATAATACAAACAACTACCTAATTGTGTGGTAAAAAAAAAGCAGGAGGAGAGTATTAATGTCGCACTGACGTAAACATGTGGCAAATAATGTTTGCGGCTTCGCTGTCTAGCAAAGGCTGATGACACCGTTTGTATGAAAAAGATTTCGTCACTCTCAATTGTGTGTGCAGTGCATTGTCGTTGGCGACACATAGTTGTTGAATGACTAATTAAAAATTACGATTAGAAACATTTGCAAGTCTTGTCGGAGAAGCGAGTCTACAGCGATGAGTTCAATACGGTCGATCCACATTCGGGCCACTGCGATTGCGATCACAATCTAAAGACTGGAAGTTCCTAGCCACAACATTCTGAAGTGGTTACAGTACTTTAATGTTAGAGTAGTTTCAAAATTCTTATCAAGGCCTTTGCGGATTGATAATGATAACCTGATGGGAATTTTACTTGCGTCATTTTGAATGGGTTTCAAGTGCGGGTCTCCATCTTCGTTTTCCTACATCTTTTGTGCGGTCGTGTTAGCTAGTTCGTATGCGTCACTCAAATAGATCCAAGTCCGCATTGACTTTTTTTCATAAATATTAGACCTGTAAACTGGTCGTTTATCGATGCTAAAAATAAGTCGTACTCAGCTTACAGCACATGTGTGACTTTACCATTGCTTGCATTCCTCACGTCGTCAGTCATTGTTATTATCTCAGTCAGTGTGTTAGAATTTCTTTGCAGCTCTTGAGTGTTTTGTTTTTTTACCTAATATTAGCCTCACAAGTGGAAACACATGTCGTTGCATCAAGATATTTCATCTATTGCAATGAGACTTCTCGGAAATCTCTTAAGTTTTATGATTTTTAGTCTCGTAAAAGTGGAACCCCCGAGGCTGTGCATTTCTTTTTTTATTGTTCAAATATAAAATGCTGCAAATATTCAGTCTGAGAATTTTTATTGATTTCGATTTTTGAAAAACGTGGTAACCTTGGCTGTGAACTCAGATTTTCGGGTTTACGAATATTCTGTAGATACAAAAGTTCCCTTTTGCATTCTTCATTTTTAGTTTCTGGTTTAGCAATGAAGTGTACACGTTCCACATCCAACGGTGCAAGAATAAATTGGCATGGTGTGAGTGATACAGCTCACATAATTGTCAATTACAGGTTTATCAGGATTTGAATACCATCAAGCCTTATTCTCGTGTTAGCCACTTTAAATCCCTTTTTTATGCGCATTTCATGTGAAAAACAAAACACGTTACGAAAATTGTAATTACATTGCTTCGTAATTAAATAAAATTGCGTACGCGACTGATTATAAAAAAAAAACTTTAGTATTCAGTAAATCATCATCATCATCGGCACTACAACCGGGAACCGGTCTTGGTCTTATTTAGCAAGTCCTGAGGCTTGTTAAATTTTCCATAATGATTTTTTTTTCCGGCTTGCGCCAGAGTATTCAGTAAATACGTTGTATAAATGCTCTCTAGTGCTGCAGTTTTTTAAGAGTGCCCTGAAATCCCCTTTTACGCGTGTACGGATGGTATTAGTTGCTATATTCTCTTAGGATAAAGAGATCCTTGCTTCAGTGCAAACCTTCCGTAGTCTTTTTAGCAATAATCTTATGATGCTGTTTGCGGTTCCCAATTTGAATTACATTTTTGATAGCCCCTATACGGTGGTCAATTTGTGTAAGTTCGTCTCTCCTAAGAGAAGTACAATAAAAAAAGAAAAACGTGTAAGAGGAATTCCTCTAATGATGAGTGGAGGAATCCCATGCACCAGCGTTTTCCTGCTCCTGCCAGTTTACTAATAGCTGCCATCATGACCAGTCTTTCATCTAGTTGGTAGACATCTCTAATTTACCGGACTTTTACATATGCCATGGAGGATAGTCCTGCTGTATTCCTAGGATCGAATTCACAGCATCTCGGCATCATCCTTTACCGTACATCCAGCTCTTGATATCGTTTTCACCTCTGTGGCGCGTATTCTTTGTTCTGGAGCAGGCGTCTCCTCCCTCCGTTCATTTGCTCGGATGAGCTAGATTTTCCTCAGTTTTGTCTTCATGGCTTCAATTTCACTATGTTTTGTTCGTCGTCATCCGGTGTCATTTCCTCTTTGGTATCGCCTACTTCCTTGCTGCTCTCACCTGGTTCGTTTTCGCCTGGTCCTTCGTTGGCCACCAACTTGTGCAGGATCTGGGTCTTCTCTTTTTCTCCCCTTAAACCACGGTTCTTCGTCTCGTCCTCCGCCTTCTTCATTCTGGTGGCATTGCTTCTGGACTAAATCTGAGCTAAATCCCACTTCTGAGGTTGTAGTAGGTTAGTTTTCTTTATTTATTCTAACAATGTTAACAAAAGGTCTTATATTTATATTAATAACCCTGACGCTCACCACCGGAAAAAGAGAGACGGAGTGCCCACCATTTTGTACTGCATACTCAACGAATAGTGAAGTTAGCTTTCGTTCAGTGCCCGAGAACACAAATAGACGTCAGCCGCGCCAGAGTCGGAGTTACACTAAACAGAATTGTCCTTCACCATTTAAAATTACGACTATTGGTAGGAAAGGTGTATTACAGCTCTTCCATCCTGACATAAGACTCGTCCTCGATTCTTTCTGGATTCCTTGGATCGGGCGGGTCGATGTCCAGATCTTCTGTTTCCGTTTCCTCTGTCTTCCCCTTCGGAATGACTGTGATCACCAAAAGAGTCTCTTCATCCTGTGTGAACTTTCTATGGACTGGAATTTCTTTTTCTTCCGTTGCGTGCTGGGGCATCTCTCAAAACATATCGGTCATTTCCCAACACTTATGTCACGATGTACGGTCTCCTATAAATTGGAGCAAGCTTCCGGTTGCTGCAGGCTCCCGTACTACCACTACCAAATCATCTACCTTATATGCGGTTGCTCTTCTGTGGGCCTTATCGAGGCGTTCCTTCTGCTTTTATTGATCTGCCATGATGTTGCGCAGGGCAGCATTTCGTTTCTGTTTCATTTCGCCTAGATCATGACATACTTCCCGTTCAAGTTCTAACAATAATTTGTCTTCAGCAATTTCCCTTGGCGTATAGGCAAACATTAGTTTGTGTGGGGTCATACTTGTGGTTGTGCTCCTCGCCGTATTTATACTCCATTGAATGTTCTTCTTTGGCGCAAAGCTAATAACCTTCCCCGAATTATTATGAAAAATTTAACAAATTTTACTTGGTAAATAAGGCCAAGACCGGATCCCGGTTGTGGTGCTGATGATGATGAATGCTCTTCAACTGTTGCGCCCAATCCCTGCCGGCCACATGATCACACTTGAACGCCGCTAGTACCGAGCGGTTGACCCTCTCCACTTGCCTGTTGGCACGTGGTGTTTTAACGGCCGTCATAATATGCTGTATGCCGTAGGTTTGACATCTGATCTTGTAAATTCGCTGGCTGTAAATGCTGTACCCCTGTCGGTGATTAGGCGCTTGGGCATACGCTGATCTGGTTAAGCACGGCTATCACACCTTTTGTAGTAGTTGTCATTACGACTTTAAAAACCTTGTATTTGGTAAAGTTGTCCACCAATGCTATCAACTGTTTAGCTCCTCCTCTTCCAGTGATAAAGGGTCCGAGATGATCCAAATGGAGCATATGGAAGTGTTTGGGCGCCCTCTTCGCACAGTGTAGCTCGCCTTCTGTCGCTCCACCCCTTTTCTTTGTGTATGCGCACTCCACACATCCCTTGACATAGCCCTTGATGAAACCTCGCATCCTTGAGAATCAGTACGTCCTTCTCAGCCTTTCAAGGGTTTTGTCGAAGCTCATGCACCCTGCCTCATCGTGGCACACCCGGAGCACTCGTCATCGAACTCGTTTCGTCACGACCCACTTTCTTTGGTTGCCGTCACGCCTAAACAGTTTTTCACCGTCTAGCTGGTATTCCTTATGAAAGTTCCTTCCGTTCTTGCAGTTCTTCACTCCTTTAAGTTGGTGTATGATGTCGCGTAGCTCCTCGGCTTGCCATTGCATGATGGCTAACCAATTCTCGTTGTCAATGCATATCGATGGTGTACCGCAAAAAAGGGCCAATCTGATGCAGATTGCGTATGCAGATTAGCCCTTCTACGCTACACCAATGATATGTTGAGTATATTGGCGGATGCTTCCTCCATGTCCCGTTCTTTTTCTACTGGCCGACGATTCATGGCATCGACATATCATGCTTTCCTCCCAGGTTGATGAATCGTTGTAAACTCAAATTCCTGGAGTTTAAGACACTCTCTTGCGACACATGCACTTTTTTCCGGCTAACGTTGCAAGGGTTTCCTCCACAGTAGGCATTGCAAACTGTTCCGTGGCAGTTATTTTGTTTAATCTCCGGTAGTCGATACACATCCTGTCTTCGCCACCTCTCTTCTTCGTAAGGACTATTGGTGCACAAAACCTGGTGGTTGGCGGTTGGATAACTCCATGTTGCAGCATTTTGTCGACTTTTTCCTTTATTATCTTTCGTTCGCGAGGGGTATGCGATAAAGTTTGGCGCAAGGCTAATAACCTTGCCCAGAAAAACAAATTATTATGGACAATTTAACAAGTCTCGGATAAGGACCGGATACCGGTAGAGAGACTTGCTAAATAAGGCCAAGACCGGATCCCGGCTGTAGTGCCGATGATGATGATGATGCGATAGGGTTAAACGCACGCTGGATGTGTCGTGTTGAGTTCTATTGTGCATTCCCCCAGTTATACTGACCTAGTTCGTTAACACTTCGGGCGAAGCAATCTCGGTGAGCCTTTACTAAACCATTTAGTTTCCCTTTCCCCTCTTTTCCGATTTCCCCCGTGTCCAGGTCATCATTCCTGATGCCGGTCCGCTCCCGTTTGGCCGATTCGTCTGTGACGGCCAAAACTTTCGTTTTACTGCTCGCAGTACAATCACTCTTCTTGATTCGAACTTGAGGTTGATGCAATAATTGTCGCCCAATGATTATTTTGTATGGTTGGCACCCTCCTCCACCGAACTCGATGAGTTTTCTGGCATCCTCCTCGTAGCGAAAGTTGTAGGCGTTTGCGATCGACTCCTGCATCGTGACGCAATCGCTCCCCAGATCAATAAAAGCATGGGCCGCTTGCTCATTCACATATACCGTCTTGTGGTACACACTGTGGTGTTCTCGCACCCACAGCTGGCTTGGTTTCTTCTCTTGGTAATGACCACTGGAGCTCTGACCTACTGGGATCCCACTTACTATGTGGTTATGGGCTATGTGCCCGACCTCATTGCACTTGAAATACTTGATTCTGGCTGCCGTCGGTTGTTCGTGTCTATCCTGATCTGTGTAGTCTTCGTTAATCCCCTTGTAGTTGTTTCTCTACCAGGTCTGGTTGCTGGGCGATTTCGTCCGACGTATCCAATCAGATTACACCTGAAGTATCTGATCGCGGATAATGTTGGACTTCCTGTATTTGTCCCTGACGTTCCGGCTGCAGCCACATTGCGCTTTGTGGTTGATATCTGCACCTTCGTTCCACCGAGTTTTTTGTAGGAGCTCTATATGGTATCGGACTGCGCTGCTTTCAACATATCAGAACACTCCGTGTTGGTTATACCTCGTACCAAATATTTCACAAGAGTCCTCTCAAGGCGATCGCTTTCATGGCGAATACAAATTTCTCTGTGTCCTCATCCGCCATTTGTTTTTTATTCCGCAGACGTTCGTGCAGATCAGCTGCATCATCTTCTGTCGCTAAATTATTTAGTAAATCGCACAGGACTTCCTCTAATGATGAGTGGAGGACTCTCATGCACCAAAGTTTTGCTGCTCCTGCCAGTTTACTGATGACTGCCATCATGACCAGTCTTCCATTTAGTTGGTAGGCATTCCTAATTTCCCGGACTCTTACATATGCCATGGAGGATAGTCCTGCTGTATTCCTAGGGTCGAATTCACAGAGCATCTCGGCTTCATCCTTTACCGTATATCCAGTCCTTGATATCGTTTTCCTCTCTTTGGCGCGTATTCTTTGTTCTGGAGCAGGTGTCTCCTTCCTCCGTTCATTTGCTCTGATGAGCTAGATTCATGGCTTCAATTTCGTCCATCAGTTTCTTCACTGTGTTTTGTTCGTCGTCATCCGGTGTCATTCGCCTATTTCCTTGCTGTTCTCACCTGGTTCGTTTTCGCGTAGTCCTTCGTGGGCCACCAACTTGTGCAGGATCTGGGACTTCTCGTTTTCTCGCCTTATGCCACGCTTCTTCGTCTCGGCCTCCAACTTCTTCATTCTGCTGGCTTTGCTTCTGAGCTGAATATGGGCCAAATACCACTTCTGAAGTTGTAAAAGGTTAGTTTTTTTTATTATGTTAACAAAGGGTCTTATATCTATATTAATAACCCTGACGCTCACCACCGGAAAAAGAGAGACCGAGTACCCACCATGCACTCTTTTTGTACTGCATACTCAACTAACAGTGAAGGTAGCGTTCGTTCAATGTCAAGTAGACGTTAGCCGCGCCAGAGTCAGAGTTACACTGAACAGAATTGTTCTTCACCATTTAAAATTACGGCTATTGGTGGAAAGGTGTATTATAAAAGTATTCTTCTTCGAGTTCAAATATGAATGTTTTATTATTTTTATATAATTTAGATTCATGTTATTAGAGTTATTGAGAAACGCAAATTTCAGTTCTCCATTTTTTTTTGCGTGTATGTTTGAATGTCTACTACTATACTACTATTTATTGGCCTGTAGGAGCCCGAAAGTTCATGACCTCACCGACTTGACTCCGCCATCGTTCCCTGTCCTGTGCACTCTCCTTCCACGCTTGACCAGCCGATCCGATCTCCTCAAGGTCAAACATAACTTTGTTTGACTGTCGAAGTTTAAAATTCGAATGCCTTCATTTTTCGATTTTTTCTCCGCCAGGTAAACTGGCAAAACTCGTAACCGGGCTATTTCTGGGAAGTGTTTTCAAAATGTAAATCCCATTGAGATGTTCTATCAAATGTCACAATGATTTCCGGCTAGGGTACAAAAAATATTTTCTCCCCCGGAAGTTTTTTTTTTTGGAATTCCAGACGGAGCGCAAAAATTATTTTGTCGCTCTGAGCAAATTTTCTGATCTTCGAATAGAACAAAGACTTTTGTCAGTCTTTATAATAGAAAGATTTTGTATAGCGACTCTCAAATGGATACAAATTGGCAGGGAAAAATGCGGTTTGGAAATAAGTAGATGTGTACGAGGTGTGTTAAAAAAATAAGTGTAATTTTCGAATTGCGTGGGCCTTATAATTTTCCCAAGCCTGAGGCTCCTCGATAGTATGGTGGTTAGTATACCCACCTGTCACGCGGGAGACCGGGGTTCGACTCCCCGTGGGGAGCCTCTGGCACAAGACTAATGACCTTGCCCGGAAAAAACAAATCATTATAGAAAATTTAACAAGCCTCAGGACTTGCTAAATAAGGCCGAGACCGGTTCCCGGTTGTAGTGCCGATGATGATGATGGTGATGATTTTCCCAAAAAGGGTTATCTTTTGATCCTCATGTTCGTGACGTATTTTGATATTTACAGCCATTTTGAATGCTTAGTTTTGAAAAAGTTATACGTAGTTTGGTGTGCCTGGCGATTTTTTACTTTCTTTCACACCTCCTTGTATGTTTGGAGATTTTGGAGAAAAACGAAAACAGATTATCTCAGCCACTATATTCGCCAGGCAATTGCCCCTATGATTTATATTTCCGAGGCTGATAGACTCAAAGACGAAAGTTACAAAAACGAAATCCTAGAATTGTCTCAAAGGTTGGAAACACCCTGGAATATATGTTTTTATCTCAGTAGGATTACTTTGAGTAATCCTACTGAGATAATATAATATAGTGTTAGATTAATTCAAAATCGATTTAACGGCTCTTATTTATAAAAAATAATTAATCCAACGAACCCGAAGCTCGCTACATTATTATGCAAAATGTAACAAACTTCGAAACTTGCTAAATAGGCCAAGACCGGATCCCGGTTGTGGTGCCGATGATGATGATGATGATGATGAGGATTACTTTGAAGGGAACAAAATTGATAAAATAATTAAGATAAATTAATAATTAAGGTATTCCGTCATTTTATGATCGCGCCTCGTATCCTTTATCAGCATTTCTGCCTTCTGGCTTTTTGGTGGGCACCGGAATTATTTACCCACACGGGGATCTTAGCCAACGATGCATTTGAGAAAATGGAAAATGAAGGGCTATTTACCTGTTGATAACCTTTTGATGACAAAAAATAACAAGGAAGTCGTACTAGTTTTTTGTGGGATAGTAAATACCCCGTCGGGGAGCCTCTGGCGCAAGACTAATGACATTGCCCGGAAAAAACAAATCATTATGGAAAATTTAACAAGCCTCAGGGCTTGCTAAATAAGGCCAAGACCGGTTCCCGGTTGTAGTGCCGATGATGATGATGATGATATGAGTAACCGCCGAAGCAATTCATAGGATTCATGGTGACATGTATGAAAAGTGATATTTACAACGATAAAATGGCGTAAGATGATAGTTTTAAATTGAAGAGCTATCGACAAAATAACTTCGTTGACGTAATCATACATTTCCCACCCAGTTGCGACTCCTTCACCACTGTAAAGCAGATATTATTCATAAAACATGGTTACCTGTTGCCAGGGTCTTTTGAGATGAACATTTATGGTGACAAATAATAGTCGTGAAACTTCCTGTTTTCCGCCTGTTAAAACTATCAATATTAAAGAGTGCGCCGTAATAGTGTGAGCCATGTGTTTTGTCAGATCGTCACTTTTTATACCTTCACTACACTTCTATCAACCACTTTACATCAGACTAAAAGTTAAGAAAGTCATGACTTGGTCAAGAAAATACTTGAACAACAATGAAGTGAATGCGGGAAAACTTGAACAATAATCATCTGCATTTGGCGGTTAATATTTTGCTACTAAATACTATAAAATTTCGCCTCGTAGAATTATTAACGTTTCCTTTTGTTCATTAATTTATGCTTAAAATCGTCTAAGATTACTTCACACGCAATGTTCTCATTATTATTAAGTTAAACAATGAATCTTTTCTCACCTTTGCCTAAATAGAACAAACGTTCCAAGCGGAAATTCCTCTAATTTGCAATGTAAATATAAAAGCAAATTACAATTAACCCACATGCCATGTGAAGTTCCCATGTTCGTCAAACAAAAGTGTGGTGTAAACAATAAATCGTATAATTTTCTTTCAGAAATATTCCATAAAAAACTGCCTTCTTGCTTCAATGTCATTGTACCTAGTTGTTATATTAGGAATACTAAATAATTTTTAACTAAAAAAGTGCTAACATAAAAATAAATACGAAAAAGAAATTACATGTGAAACAATGTCTTCGGTGCAACAAAAGAGACCCAGCGTCTCAACATGGTTCTCTTCGTTACGTCGTCAACCGAAGAATAACAAAACCAAACCCTTACAACCGGATAAAAAATTCCAGAGAAGTTGCATTGATCTTTCGCATAGCACCTTCTACGTTGAACCGCAGAATGGTGGCCAACATCTGAAATCATCTAAAGCTTCACCTTTGAGTAATACAATAACTACCATAACCGGCGCGATTTCCAGCGAAGATCTCGATGAAGACGACAGGAAAGGTCTCGTTAGTGGGAAAACAGTGAGCCGATTGTGTTCGCAATGTTGCTGTTACTTAGCGCCAAAGCAACAACACCCGTCGACAACGACATCGCGTCCAACACCAACATCCTCGTCACCGTCCCCGTCTCCAACACCTTCGCCTTTAACATTCTCACCAGCCAGCATACACCGGCAACAGAGTCTTCAACATGAAACGGAATATGAAGAACTGAAGGACATCATGATTAAACGTTTACCGGCCTCCGATAGTAGTAATACAATTCTTCTTCAAAAACGCTCAGAATTTCAACGAACGACGACGACAAAAACTACTCGTACTGTGATAATAACACGACCGGTTGAATTGTTGTTCAACGAGTACGGTGAGATTATCTCAAGGACCGAAAAGAAACATCGATCGAGTAGCTTAGATTGTGTTTTAGATGAATCTAATTCCTATTCCCCAAGCGCCTTAGAACAAAGTGATTTTAGCTACATCGACGATAGTTCGACGTCACAGAGTGATACAAATACCCGAGGAAACTATACCGGTCAAAACAATAGTAAAAGCGGCCAATTGTGTGAAAACTGCAAAAATATGAACCAGCGCAACCAGACCAATTGGATCAATTCTCCTGGCAACAAGGTAAACGATGGTCTTTTTTAGTTTTAGCTTTTTTGTTTTCCATCTAAATTAATTCCACAGAAAATCCACATGGCTTGGTACATTCATTCGGGGTTTCGTTCTACTTCAATGTCTGTAATAGTCGCAGGTTTTTAACAATCCTAGTAAAGCCGACAGATATTTTAAATAATTGTACAAACCACCTCCGATTTCGACGTTATGGCGTCTCGATAATTTTGTTCTGTGTGCATTGCAAATAATGCTGTTAGGTAATCATTACTAATTTGTAAGATTGTAATAACCATAAATCCTTTTTTGCCTTAATATTCTCGGAATTTGCATTTGTCCTTACTTACCGACGACAAGTGGTTGAGACAAGATTGGGTTTTTTGAAGTAAATACAAAATTTGGAATTGTATTACAATGGTTCCATAAACCACGGTATCCTGCCTTAAAAAAATTGATTTTTTCTTGTCTTAGTCCGCGTATTTCTTCTTCCGTATTGTTATCGGCTGCTACTATTGACCCAAGGTAGTTAAAGGATTGCACTACTTCAAGTTCGTGCTCCGCTACCCTGATAGTTTGACCAACGTTATGTCTTCTCTTCGCAGTAGTTGCCACTACGAGGGTTTCCTTTTATATTTCGGGATTAGAGAACAAAAACAAATATTGATCATTGAAAATCACTTTATTGTTTTTAAAAATAATTCCCATGAAGATCTATACACTTTTGCATGCGTTTGAACCAATTGTCGAAGCACTTTTGCCACTTTGATTGAGGTATCTCCAACACATGCATTGTGAATGCAGCAGCCGCTTCTTCAGGTGTCGAAAAACGTTGACCTCTCAGTTTGTTTTTTACGTACGGGAATAAAAAGAAGTCGTTCGGTGCCAAGTCACGACTACTCGTATACGGCGGATGACCCATCAAATCGATGTTTTGGATGCTCAAAAATGCAGTTGTCGCAGCCGATGTGTGAGAGCTCGCATTGTCGTGGTGAAGAGTGATCCGTCTTCGGCGGTTGGTTTTCCTGATTTCTTGGAAGACAACTGGCAAACAAATGGGTGTGTACCACTCAGAATTGACTGTTCTGCGTTGTTCTAGTGGTACGGTTGCGACATGTCCAGTTTTTCCGAAAAAACAGGCGACCATTTGCTGGGAAGTGCTTCGTGCGTGAACAACTTTTGTTGGATTTGGCTCATCTTGAAACACCCAGACAGTCGACTGCTGTTTACTTTCGGGCTCATACGCGTAAATCCACGTTTCATCACCTGTCACGATGTCATAGACGTGTTTCGAAGCACCGCGACCGTATTTTTTGAGCATTTCTTTCGACCAATTGACACGAGCCTTTTTTTGGGCGATTGACAAATTGTGTGGGATCCAACGCGAACAAATTTTTTTGACAGTCAAATGTTTATGCAATATTGAATGTATGCTGGTACCACTAACGCCTAAGGTTGTCTCAATCTCACGATAGGTCACATGACGATCTTCCAATATCAGTTCGCGCACAGCATCAATGGTTTTCGGGACAACAACTGATTTTGGACGACCTTCACGAAATTCATCTTGGAGTGAACTACGACCACGATAGAATTCACCATACCATCGATAAACACTGGTCCTTGATGGAGCTTCATCGCCAAAAATTGAATTAAGTTCATCCATGCACTGTTGCTGAGTTAATCCACACCGAAAGTTATAAAAAATAATCGTACGAAAATGTTGACGATTTAATTCCATTTTTGGACCGAGATGAATCTTTTAAGTTACTGTAAACAACACAAATAGCGCTAGTTATGTTTTTCGTCCCAAGATTTGAGAAAAAAAACAATTATTACTTTTCGTGGTGAGACTACGTCTTACCGTCTTTATTTTGAGTTTACTATGAACTAGTTTTGTACAAAGTCTTACAGCTATTTATATTAGGTTCTGAAAGTACTTATCTTATATTTGTTTTGTTCATCTATCAGTGATTTTCGAAATGTATTCCTTATCTGTTGGTATTGTGTTATCCTGAGACTGGATTGAATATTCTTATGGAAAACTGAGTCATGCATTATCTTTGAATATTCTTATGGGAGAGTGAGTCATGCATTATCTTTAGATTGGTTTGAATTGGTTTGAATGGAAAAGTGATTGTTAACATTGGTTTGAATGGGAAAGTGATTGTTAACATTGGTTTGAATGGGAAAGTGATTGGGGCGTTAACTCCCCCCCTGCTTAAACTACAATGTCCCCATTGTTTATTTCTTGTAATTCGTTTAGTTTTTCATTAAATAGTTTCTGGGACTTTTCCTTCATTTTTCTTAACTTGTATTCGTTGTATCTTTTACAAAGTTTATTGATTAACATTATGATAGTTACGCATGAAAATAGTATAACTGTAGTTATAATTGTGCTTAGAATTGGTTTTCTTTCTATTGGGATTAGTATATTTTTTAGTGTTTCAATATTTGAAAATGCTTTGTCAGAGTTCGAATATAGTATTTTATCGATTTCGATTTCGATTTTGTTGTCATTAATTACATATTCATGTATTTTTTCTTGTAGATTTATGTATTCTGTATCATCGATAGTTACATTATTTAGGAATTTGATTAGGTAGATTCCTTCATATATTTTAAAGTTAACCTTGTGTTTTCCAGTTATTACTATTGTATCGTCTGCTAATTTCACAATTTCTTCGTTTCTTTCATATGTCATATTACATTTCGTAAAACTTTTAGTTAATAAATGTTTTGTACAATTATCGATATTTATTTTTTTACAGATAGGGTGCGTTAATTTATTGTTACATTTATCTGTCCCATACAAATGATTATTACAAATGATAGTTTCCGTCATTATTTTTGCCAAACCATGGAAAGTGTCCAGCGCTAAGTTCTTGTATCGAATACACTTATTTATTATTTTGGGGTATTTATAAATTACAAAAATTACGTTGTTCTCCCTGTAAACGAAAACGTCTGCATAAGTTAAGACATTGATTAAGGGGATCTCTGTTGTTTCGTGACTTATTAGTTCCTTGAGTTCGTGTATATCTAAGGCACCTGCGTGGTATGTTCCGGATTTTGCTGCTGCTAGTGTGTTGAGTAGAATTTCTAAAATATGGCGTGTTTCTGATAATAAAAATTCTGCATGATCATTTTGTAATGATGCTTCTTCGAGTAACTCTAGTAGTTTTTTATTTGTTAACACTTGCTTGTTGTTATTATTAACTAACTCGTTTATTGCAGTTTGTATCTGGACTAAATCCTCGTGATCGGGTGTTCCAATCATCCATTTTAAGGCGGAACCCATAAAGTCTAATGATCTTTTGTCTCTATGGAAATGTTGATCTTCTAATTGGGCGTATAGATTTTCTATCTGGTGTATCATGATATTTTCCTGACCTCTTATGTTTTTGTTTTTCTTTTTTATCACTTCTCTGAATGGCTTCATGATTCTGGTAATATTAAATGGGTGTATCAGAATCCCTGTGCTTTCGTAAATATATGCGTCCGCTATCCTCGTTGGTACGGCTCTCTTCTCTGTTAAGGATGTTATCTGTGTTCCTCCTATGGCAAGTTTAATTGGTATTAGAACGTATACGATCTTTATGAACTTTGTCGCCTCCATTTGTGATTACTAGGGTGCCTTTATCTTCTTTGACTGTTTGTTTCGTGTAACGTGTAGTTTCTTTACCGCGACGGTTCTTTTTTACGTAGATGACTTCTCCCGGCGTATATGTTTTTTCTTTACGGTTCTTATTTTGACACTTATTTTGTTTGTCTTGTGCTTTCTTTAGTTCCGTTTGGATGTCTTTTTTTATGATGCCGAAGAATAGATTTATTGGTTTCTGGCCTGTTGTCGAATGTACTGTACAGTTATATTGTTTCACTGCGTTGAATATTTCGTCAGAGACCGTGCTCGTCTTTTCGACTGCTAAACTTCTACTGATTTCTAAGAGTGTAGAATGGGCACGTTCTATGTTCGCATTTGTTGTTGAATGTGCTACTGGCGCAAATGAGTGTGTTATTCCTCTTTGTTTTAGTAAAAATTCTGTCTTTGTTCCTTTAAATATGGGGGCATTATCAGTCATTAAACTTTCTGTTAGTGGGAATACTTGTGATATGATCTCGTCAATAACTATGGTCGTTCCTATCTCATTTGGGACATTGCGTATGTACAGGTATTTGCTGTATGTATCTATTGTTGTAATGTATACCTTCTTTTCTAAGTAAAATGTGTCCATTTGAATATGCTTTCCTGCATTTGTAGGTATGGGTGTGGGCTTGATAATTTGTTTTGTGGGGTGTCTGTCGTATTTACACGTGTTACATATTTCACAATTTCTTACTTCTTTTTTACACATCTGCCTGAAGTTAGGCCAAAAATATTTTTCAGATAGTTCGGTGGCGTTATTTCTGTGGCTTCGGTGAGCTCTTCGGTGAACTTCCTGTATCAGTTTTAATTGTTCGTCTTCGTCTGTGATATCTATGACAGCATTAGGGGCGTGGACTATGTTCCTGCATTCTAAATTTGACTCTAATATTTCTCGTATCTCGTGCAATGTCACTTCATCGCAGTGTATCGCGTTAGTGTGGTTCGGATTTATAACCCTTTTTAAAGTATTGATAATTTCGGCTAAATCACTAATCTTGATGTGTGATCTCCTAAATCCCTCAAATACACTTTTACTCTCTATGTTGTCTTCCTTTGAGAACTCGATATAAATTTGGTTCTTAAAGTGGTTTACTGGTTTATATGTGCTTTTTATTTTATAGGTTGGGGAACTTTCTACAGAGTGAATGGAGGAAGTGTTTGAATTATTGAGTTGTTGCCTGCTGAGTGCATCTGCAACAACGTTCTCCTTGCCAGGTTTATAGATTATCTTGGCTCCATATTCCTCGATCCTATTTTTCCATCTTTTAATCTTTGTATTTGTATTTTTATCGGAAATAGCATAAATTAGAGATTGGTGGTCTGTGTATATTGTTAGATCCGATACGCCTTGTATATAAAGTCGGAGTTTATCCAGAGCAAATATTATAGCCAACAGTTCCTTCTCGTTGGTTGCATAGTTTTGTTCCGTTTCGTTTAGGGATCTAGACACGAACGTGATAGGTTTATTTCCCTGTGACAAAACTGCACCAATCGCGATATTAGAAGCGTCAGTGGTTAATTCAAAAGGCTTTGAGTAATCGGGTTGGGATAATTCCAAACATTCTTCTAGATGCTGTTTCAATTCATTAAAAGATTTTCTTTCGTCCTCATTAAAACTAAGTTTATAGCCAGAACTTGCTTTTTTTGATACTATCTGATCTGTTTTTAATAGATTCGTGAGTGGTTTTGCTATCACCGCAAAGTTCCTAACGAATTTTCTATAAAATCCGGCTAGTCCGAGGAAAGCACGTAATTCCTTTAAGTTCGTTGGTTCGCGGTATTTCCTTATACTTTCAATCTTTTCGGGGTCCGTTTTTATTGACTTATGGCTGATTATATAGCCCAGAAACTTCACATATGACTTGAAAAAATGTGATTTCTCTTCAGAAATAGTTAAATTTGCGTTGTATAATGCATCAAAAATTTGTCGGAGATGCTCCATATGCTCATTTTTGTCTTTAGAGTACACGATTATGTCATCGATATATATGTAACAGAATTTAGCGACAAATGGTCGTAGAATATCATCCACGCAGCGCTGAAAGATGGCGGGAGCATTCTTTAAACCAAATGCTAACCTATTATACTCATAGAGAGCTCCATTTACAGCAAAAGCCGTTTTTTCTTTGTCCTTCTCGTCTATTAGGATTTGATGGAAGCCAGATTCTAAGTCGATCGTCGAGAATATTTTAGCCTCGCCTAGATTCTGTATAGTGTGGGATATATTAGGCATAGGGTACCTGTCGCTGATTGTTTGCTCGTTTAGCTTTCTATAGTCATTCACCAGTCTGCGTTTTGGCATGCCATCTGCATTGAGGCCTTTTTTTGGTACTATCCAAACAGGTGAGCAGTATGGGGATCTGGATGGGCGAATTATATCCCGTTTTAGCAACTCTTCGATTTCTTTGTTCACGAAGTCTTGGTCAGCAATACGGTACGGGTATTGTTTGGACCAAATTGGTTCTTCCATTTTTGTTCTTATGTTTGCTACTATATTCGTGGTGTAAGGGAGGTTCCTATCTACTCGTCTATTTCTTTTCATAAACTCGTCTATTTCTTCTTTAAATTCCTGACCTTCGATTGAGTAGTTAATTTTCTGACTTATATTGTTTTCATACCCGGTTTTTAGTATCATTGTGTTAAAATCTATTGTTGCGTTTAATTCTTTTAATCCCTCTAAACCAATTAAAAGATCGAACTCTTTTAATTCCTGTAATTCAAAAAACTGTAATCTTTTACCTAATATGTGTATATATCGTTTGTTTTCTATAACACTTCTACCGTGGATCGTTTTCGAATGGATTGGCAAAATTTCTATCGGTTTGCTTAAGTCTATATTCTTAATACAATAATTTTGGGTTGCTCCCGAATCTATTAATACATTATATGTTTTATTATTTTCTGGATTTCTTAAACTTAAACTAGGCAACCCGTATCTTAGACTAAAAAAGATTCCTTAATAATGTTTGTTTGACTTACATTGTTTTTCATCAGTACCTGGCTGACTTTCAAACAGACAACTTGTCTCACAGTTTTGCTCGTGCTAGTTATCTTAATCAACCGTTATTTTCACAATAATTTTCACAATTTAATTATCATTATCTTGTTTTCTTTGCCTCGTTTTCCGCATACAAAAATTTGAACAAGTGTTATAACCGTTAAGTTATGGCCCCTGGGCCACGTGTATTAAATAAAATCAAGCGCAAACGGTTGCGTTACGACCCCGTTATTGGAGGCCAAACACCTCCCGATAAACTTTCAAAAGTGAACAATAAAGTTCTAGAAAAATCTAAAATGTGTTCAAACACTAACTTTTTTCAACCACTTCAGAGTCTGATGGAAGACTCTCCCGAAATGGATCCGACCAATGACGAACAGTGCGCAGAACTTTCTAAAGAAACCGTTCCGCCAATTGTGGTATTAAAAACAACTAGTGCTCAAGTGCGTAATATTTTGAGCAACATTAAGATAGACAAATACTTAATCAAAAACATTTCGCTTGGGCAAAAAATATGTGCCCAAACAATGGACATATATAATAAAATCAGAACCGAACTCTTACGGTTAAAATGTGAGTTTTTCACCCACTCACGTAAGGAAAATCGTCCATTAAAGGTAGTGTTATCCGGGCTAGACTTAATAAGCAACGATCTACTGAAAAATGAGTTAATTGCACTCGGGATTAAGTGCCTAGATGTTAAAACCATCACATTAAATCCGTCAACAAAAGCCCTGTACAAACACTACTTGTACATCGTCTACATTCAACGCGGTACAGTTAAATTAAACGAACTAAAACGGAACTACTCCACCTTGTTCAAAACCATCGTTCGCTGGGACTTTAAAAAACATAATCCAGGTAAGGTCACACAATGTCACAATTGCCAACTTTATGGTCACGGCTCGATGCATTGTCATATAAATAGCTTCTGTGCAATATGTTCGGGAAACCATAAAACATCCGACTGCAAAACAAATGAGGTCATCAAGTGTGCAAATTGTAGTGGGCCACATAAATCCACCGATCCAGAATGCATAAGCCGAAAGCAGTACATAGACATTCGCCGCAAATTATCCCCACGCGGACGTGGTACAGGAAATACAACCTTCCTACAGCCTCCGAGTGACAAACAGCAGACAGTGCCCGACCGATTATCCATTGATAATTTTCCTCCACTACCCCGATCTGTGCGTCAACCTTCACTTCCTTCATCCACCTGGGCTTCTGGCCTCCATCAAACCCAGCAACCTTCCAATAGTGATACGACACACACGAAGAAAAATCCGTCAGAAACATTAACTAATGATAACCTGTTCTCATTTAGCGAGATAAACTCTCTTCTTAATGAAGTTGTAACCAAGCTTAGTGCTTGTCAAACCAAAGCTGACCAATTTAACGTCATTACTTCATTAGCTATTAAATACATATACTCGGAAAAAACATGTTAAGAAATTCTCTTAACATCATAACTTGGAATGCGAGAAGCATCAAAAACAAAAAGCATGAATTTTTTAGTTTCTTGATAAATTTTAATATTGACATTGCACTTGTTTCAGAAACCTGGCTCAAACAAGACATTTCTTTCTCACATCAAAATTACATATGTTATCGCCTAGACAGGGTACATGCTAGTGGTGGAGGTGTCGCCATTGTTGTGAAAAAATGTATAGAACATTCCTTGCGTCCTTCATTGCGCCTTAAGTTAATTGAGGAAATTAGTATAGAGGTAACATTAAGTGACAATTCCAAGGTGAGTCTTTTTTCGGTCTATTTCCCTGGAGGAAATAGAAACCTAGAGAAATCTACTTACTTTAAGCGGGATCTGCAAAAATTGTATAGAGTCAACACTCGAAACAAGGTAATTATTGGTGGTGATCTAAACTGCAGACATCAGTCGTGGAATTGTCTTAGGGCAAACAGCTGGGGTAACATTTTACTAGATGTTGCTGAATCCAGCCCAAGTTTTTCCATACTTTATCCACTTCTTCCCACCTATATCCCAGCGAGTGCTAACAAGAACCCCTCAACTCTTGATCTATATATCACTAATATTCCAAATTACTGCACAGTACCATTAACTCTAAATGCGTTAAGTTCAGACCACCTTCCGATCAGCCTCACAGTGAATCATACAGTAGTTGTAAATCGTACCAGTTTATACCACAACTATTCCGCCGCCAACTGGAATTGTTATAAATCATATATAAACACGAACTTGGTTCTAGGTGATACCAGCCTAAATTCTATAACCTGCAGCGAGCACATTGATATCCTATGCAACAATTTTGTTTCTATTATCAATAGAGCGGCCGATCTTGCGATACCTAAATGTTCCACTGCTCCAGTTGATAAGGCACCGCTTCCTGAAAATATCTTACATCTGATTAGGCTACGAAACTCTGAAAGAAGAAAATGGCTGCGTTATAGAATCGATTGTTTTCTAGTTAATGTTAAAGTCTTAAATAATATCATTAAAAACGAAATCTCAACATATAGGAACAAGTGTTGGAATAAACACCTTTCCTCTCTTGACAAAGCAAGCAAACCGTTCTGGAAAATATCAAAAATTATGAAAAAGAGAGGGTGCAGTATACCTCCGTTTAAAGTTCACGACAAGTTGTTTATTTCTTCAGTGGAGAAATCGAACCTACTTGCTAACACGTTTAGTAAGAACCACTCCATATCTATGCATCTAAGCGACGCGTATACTGAAGCTGAAGTTGCTAACACTATCCATGTACTTTCTCAAACACCAGCTGAAAGTACTTACGCAACGAATATTGGCAAAGTTAAAGAATTGATAAAAAAATCGAAATCAAAAAAGGCTGCTGGTCTCGATAATATTAACAACAAATTAATCAAAGCACTTCCACCTGCTGCAAGTAACTATTTAACGTTCATTTTCAACGCTTGTCTTAAGAATTGTTATTTTCCGGACTGTTGGAAAACAGCAAAAGTAATACCTATCCCGAAACCCGGCAAACCGAAGAACAGCCCCGAAAGCTACAGACCTATTAGTCTACTTAGCTGTCTAAGTAAGCTCTTAGAAAAAATCATTAAGGAAAGGATTGATCGTTTTGTGGAAGACAATAACATCTTACCAAACTTTCAGTTCGGTTTCCGTAGTGGTCACAGCACAATCCACCAAGTCTTGCGCATTAAAAACCACATAGCTGGTAAATTCATCGACAAGGAGTCAACGGGACTGGTTCTTCTAGACATCGAAAAAGCTTTTGATACGGTATGGCACGATGCCTTGATTTATAAGCTACTAAAACTTAAGCTGCCAATACCGCTTATCAAAATTATCCAGAGCTTTCTTCGTTCGAGAAAATATATTGTGAGTTTAGGAACCGACATATCCTCTACTCACCAAATCCACCATGGTGTACCCCAGGGCTCGGTCCTTGGTCCCATATTATTTACATTGTTTGTCGCAGATTTACCATGTCTAGGTGAAAACATTCAAGTAGCTATGTTTGCCGATGATACGGCCATTTTCTCTTCGGGTGCCTTATTCACTAATGTCTACAACTCTTTGCAGGCAGCTCTTGACAAGCTAGCAGTATATTACAGCAAATGGAAAATAAAAATAAATGGTAATAAAACACAAGCTGTCTGGTTTTCGAGATGTAGGAAACACTGTTACCTACCAAATGGCACTAAACTCAGTATGTGTGCAGTTGATATTGATTGGTCCGAAGAGTGTAGATATCTAGGTATTATTCTAGATAAAAAACTCATCTTTCAAAAACACATCACTACCACAATTGACAAAATAAACAAAGTCGTAAGAGTTATGTATCCATTAGTGTGTAGAAAGTCAAAGCTTAGCATCGAAAATAAAATTATAATATATAAAACCATTTTTCAAGCGATACTCCTGTACGGGGCCCCTGTATGGTGTAATTGTGCTCGCACACACAAAATAAAATTGCAAAGGTGTCAAAATAAAATATTGAAAATGTTGCTGAATTTGCCATGGCATTATTCGACACATGAACTACATGAAAACGCCAACGTTAAACCGGTAGAGTTCCTTATTGACAAAATCAATCGAAACTTCTTCGTCAATTGTTCTTTTTCTGACAATGTTCTCGTTTCCCGTCTTGCGTTATCCTAAGTCACTACATATGTACTCTGTCTATGAAAATTATATCGAGGTCATTACTACATAAAATAACCGGAAGCTCGTGCAATATTAGTCTTAAGGTTCAAATAAGGGTTTTTTATTGTAGTTTTCCCTTAATTTATTATTTGTTATTCATTAAAATTGTGCTATTGTCGTTATATAGATTTAAGATTATAGTTGTAAAGGAATTGCTATCCTAAATCTCTTAAGTGCTAGTTGTAAAATATACCATAAATGTAATTATCTACTAAATAAAAATTGAATTGAATTGAAAAATTGAATTGAACATTGTTTTTCAGGGAACTGGTTGTTGCTTCGGGTTCCACGTTGTTCATCTGTTGGGGCTGTTGGTATTGACTCCTGAATGGGTTTGCATGTCTTGTCGTGTTGTGTATAGAACTGTCTACTTCCATTGGTTCTGGTTTCGGGAAATTTGTGTACTGTTGATTCTGTTTGTATGATCCGAAATATTGGCGTGAGTTCCTTTGGGATTGTTGCCTGTTGTAACCTCTTGGATCTTGTTGGTATTTCCTGGGCTGGTATAGTCTATCCTGGTGTTGTTGACTATTTTCGGGCTGAACTTGTTTCTCTTGGTACTGTTGTCTAGTCCCGTACTCAGGTCGTTTATCCTGGTGTTGTTGTTTGTATGAGGAGTTCCACTCTCGTACTCGGAGATTTGGGGCAATGTTGTTGTACCGTGAATCGTGCTGTACTGTGAGAGCTATTCCATATGCTTCTGCTAAGGTGTTGCATTTATGTGCGTACAATGTTTGCCTGGCCGTCCCATTATTTAGTCCATTTGAAAAAATTCTTACAGCTTCTTGTTCGGCATCTCCTAGAAACGCTTTTCTGGTGTCTTCGTTTCGGTGCTGTGTTTGGATTTTTGCGATGATCAGGTTTTGGGCTCTGTTTACCTCATCGTAGTATTGGGTTAGGTTTTTGCCTCCTTGTTTTATTTGTGCCATCTCTGCCTTCAATACGTACAAAGGTCTGTTATCGTTGTATGTGAAGTCTAGACGGTCTAGGATTGCGTCGAAGTTAAATTTGGTGTTGTTATTCACTAGGGCTAGTGCCGCTTCCCCAACAATCTTGTTTCTGATGATGAGTAGGGCTTCGCAGTACTTCGTGTGTCCTTTGTGGGCCTCACATGCTTCCATTAGTGTTGTAGCTGCTTTCCTCCAAGTGGTGTATTCTCCTTCTGTTCCACTGAAACTTGGTAGTGTTTTAAATGCGTCCAGGTTGATGTCTTCCGGGCGGCTGTACCTGAATACTAAGTATTGATGTTCCTCTAATGTTATTGTGGGTTTTATTTTGTTGATTTCCTGTGCCTGCTGGTTTATTAAACTAGCCATCATCTGGATTTGTTGTTTCATGAGGGTTAGTTCTGCCTTCATTGTGATGTTGTCTGCCTCCATGTTTGGCATTTTTTCGGTATCAGAGTCGCTGGATGTTTCTTCTGTAAGTTTTGTTAAGGGGTTAATTTTTCTCTTACCTCGTAGGTGTTTTATTTTCATCTGCTGCTTGATTTTTCTATTATTCACTGAATGATTTTATCGTCTCTTGGCTTGATTTCTCTATTATTTATTCACTGAATAATTTTGTCGTCTCTTGGCTTGATTTCTCTATTATTTATTCACTGAATAATTTTATCGTCTCTTGGCTTGATTTCTCTATTATTTATTTTATCGTCCCCTTCGCTGGACGTTGTTCTTTGAAGAAGTCCTTGCACTGATTCCTTCCTGAACGCTGGGGTCTTCCTATGGATACCTTTTGGTTTTTTTTTGAACACTCCACAGTGTTGGTCCGCCACACTCATCGAATTTTTTCGTATCAAAAAACGATTGGCAGGATCGCCAGTTATGTTTTTCGTCCCAAGATTTGAGAAAAAAAACAATTATTACTTTTCGTGGTGAGACTACGTCTTACCGTCTTTATTTTGAGTTTACTATGAACTAGTTTTGTACAAAGTCTTACAGCTATTTATATTAGGTTCTGAAAGTACTTATCTTATATTTGTTTTGTTCATCTATCAGTGATTTTCGAAATGTATTCCTTATCTGTTGGTATTGTGTTATCCTGAGACTGGATTGAATATTCTTATAGAAAACTGAGTCATGCATTATCTTTGAATATTCTTATGGGAGAGTGAGTCATGCATTATCTTTAGATTGGTTTGAATTGGTTTGAATGGAAAAGTGATTGTTAACATTGGTTTGAATGGGAAAGTGATTGGGGCGTTAACTCGCTCGTATGTCAAAACGTTCTGAGTGCGTATAACCTCAAAAATGTCCAACTTTACGACAGAGCTGTCAATTGCCGGATTGTAACACTAGGGTTGCCAAATCCCGAAACATAAGAGGCAACTCTCGTATGTACTTAGTTTTTCCCTCATTAATGTGCAGTCCCGGTTTTTGTGCCGGTTGCTCGAACTGGAGGAAGGAGTCCTGTACAGCCGAATCGGATCTACCGATGATGTCAACGTTATTTGCGTAGGCAAGTATTTGGTAGGACTTGGTGACAATAGTCCCTTTAGTTGTAATTCCAGAGTCACGGATTGCTTTCTCCAACACCAGCTTGAAGAAGACGCAGCCCAGACCGTCCCCTTGTCGGAGTCCATTAACGATATTTATTGGTTTGGACAGCAATCCTTTTATTTTTACTTGACTAGTTACGTTGGTCATGTTCAACCTACAAAGTCGTATCAATTTGTTTGGAATGCTGAACTCTCTCATGGCATTATATAGTTCTACCCTGCCTATGCTGCCGTAGGCGGCCTTAAAGTCTATGAATAGATGATATAATGGGATCTTTAATTCCAGACATTTTTTCATCACCTGCCTAAGGGTGAATATCTGATCAATTGCTGATTTGTCTGGGATGAAGCCACACTGATATTGACCAACGATGACGTTAGCGTATGAGGCTATCCGATCTTGTAGGATAGAGGAGAGTATCCTATAGGTGGTACTCAGCAATGTTATACCCCTATAGCTGCTGCACAGTGTGATATCTACCTTGTTGTGTATAGGGCAAAGATATTCCGCGATACCAATCTTCCGAATCTCCTCTTGCTTCTATACGTGCACCACGATTTCATGAGCTGTGTGATGTAACGCTGTCCCTCCTTGTTTGATCACCTCAGCTGGTATGCCATCAGCTCCGGGGGCTTTATTTGAGCTGTCTTATGAATTTTAATGTCTCCTCAATGCTTGATGGCGGTAGCATCTGGTCTTGACCTTGCATTGGTTGAGCCTCCAATTCTTCTGTGAGCTGACCATTTAGCGATTCATTGAAGTGCCCTTTCCACCGCTCCAGGATCGTCAGTCTTCCGGCATTTTCTCTTGCTCCCATACGTGTACCACGATCTCATAAACTGCGCAATGAAACGCTGTCCCTCCTTATTTGATCAGCTCAGTTGGTATGCCGTCAGCTCCGGGGGCTTTATTTGATTTTAGCTGTCTAATGGCTTTTAATGTTTCCTCAATGCTTGGGCCGGCAGCATTTGGTCTTGATTTTGCATTGGTGGAGCCTCCAATTCTTCTGTGAGCTGACCTTTTAGCAATTCATTGAAGTTCACTTCCCATGCTCCAGAATGCCTTCAGGTTCGGTGATCAGATTACCCTCTTTATCCTTGCAGTAAGTGGAGCGTGGTGTGTACCGCGTCATACTGCGGACTATTTGGTAGAACTTCCGCGCCTGGTGAGGACCTCGCTCTCTACTTTTCTCTATTTCACAGACAAGGTTTATTTCCCAGGCACTTTTCTTTTGTCTGTGAAGTATTTTTTCAAATCTTCTGAGCTCTTTGTATTTCTTATCGCGCACCCGCGTCCTATGAGACTGCTGCATTGCCCGGTATGCAGCATTCTTACGTTCAGTCGCTAGTTTGAACTCAGTATCAAACCAGTTGCCCCGATCTCTCCGACTACTGCCTAAGACGGAGTTGGCAGGACTAATGACGGTGTGTCCATTTCTCGTCTACGCCCAGCCTTCTGGCCCCAGGACTTACTCTCCCTTCATCGAGCTCGTCAAGGGCGAGTCTTAACGCATGACCAAAAGTGTTTCTGGTGTTATTATTGCATAAGGCAGCCGTGTTGATTCGAACCTGATCCGGGGATGCAATACGTCTCCGTAAGGCAATCCGCGCTCGAAAACTATACCAACAAGATAGTGATTTGAGTCGAGGTTGGCACCTCGCTACGTTCGTACCGTCATCAGGCTCGAGAAGTGGCGGCGATCAACACGCGGTAAATTTGGTTGCGAGTGGCTCCATCAGGTAATACCCCGGTGGCTTTGTGGATATCTTTACGCGGAAACCTGGTACTTGCAACCACCAAGTTTTTAGATGCTGCCGTTCGATGAATCGTAGTCCATTGTCATTCAGAACTATGGGAACCTGCGTAGTGCCTGAAAATCGGCCCCCGAACTATTTTCGCATTCAAATCACCAAGAACGATTTTCACATCGCATCTTGGGCAGACATTGAGGGTCCGTTCGACGTTCTCGTAGAATTGTTCTTTTTCGTTGTCAGAGGAGTCATCTGTAGGGCCGGGAACGTTTATTAGGCTTATGTTCTAAAACTTGCCTTGGACGCGACGGGTGCATAGCCTTTCGTCTATTGCATTAAAGCCAATAATGGCAGGCTTCAGTTTTTGGCTGGCTGGAAAGCCTACCGCGAACACATGGTGTTTTGCATGACAGCTATAATACATGTCATACTCGTTTCTTTGAATAACACAATTCTCCGTCCATATTATTTCTGGTAATGCTGTTATGTCAGCCTTATATTCGGTCAGGACATGGGTTAGCTGGTGTGCAGCTCGAGCTCTGTATAGTGAGCGGACGTTCCATGAGAAAATTCTCAAATCGTTTAGCGATTTTCGTTTCCGTGGTCGTCGCGGTATATCCGGTCCATATTCGAGGCTTGTTAAATTGCCTATAATAATTTGTTTTTCCGGGCAACGTTATTAGCCTTACGCCAACCTTTCTCAGGATGTCGCTGCATGCATTGGTTCACTACTTGGCGGGTGTTAAAGTAGCTATCCAGGGGTGTCACGCGGGTGCAGGTCAGCTTGGATTGAACAGGGACAAGGATCGTCCTGGCCTTCGTCGGGGTTTTATATTTTATTCTCTTCTTTTTTTTTTACACAAAAAGCACACACGAAATAGGATTTTGGAGTACTGTGGCGGCTCCGCCAAACCCCACTGACTACTTACCTAAAGCATCCCCACCCCTACAACCCAACCTTATAAGTTTCGCTCATGCGATTGCATTAGCACCTTAAATGCTTCACGCATCAAATAGATCCAATTTATATAACCTAAAAGTCCCTGGAAAAGAAAACTTACTTTCCACGCATCTCTTCGCATACAATTCCCTGTAAGATTTCTTTCTTACCTTATCGGGAATCTCAAACCAAATCGACACCTTCGGTGACAAGCAAATCCCCCTAGACGAATTCCTGAAAAGAAAATGATTTGGTTTACATACAATGTAACCATCATAACGGGCACCATACACATTGCGTCGCCTAATACCCGTCCTCACCAAGTGTATCATAAATCACCATACATACACATTGGCTGGCGACCTACACCCAAGCGACCAAAAGAAATATACGCATCTCGCGTCTCTTGGCACCAATTAAATCCTCCGACATAAGCAAATCCAAATAGGTATGGTCTACTTACCCTTGGCAGGGATGCAATAAACATCAATTCACGGTAATTCACTAGCTAAAACTCATTAGCACATTTCCACATTGCATTGCCGCCTATTTATTTAGCCGCAATGCACATCTCAGACAAAGATCCAAACGTTCCTTTTGTCTTTTCATATTTCGGGATCTGCTTCTCATCAGCAGCAGTATAAGCAAACACAAACCCAATTAGCATCCAATGAGATCCGGCTTGTTTGCTTTGCCGAATTCACTTCTCATGGATGCACATTTTCCCTTTCTTTGTTTAGTTCGTTCTCATGGCGTGTCCCATAAAGAACCCATGTACACACATACATGTGTACTACCAACGATCTTCACCCCAAACGATTGAATATCGTTGAGTCCATTTCCATCAGCATCTGCATCTTGGCCTTATTTAACAAATCTCTCCACCGGTCCCGATTTCGAGCCGATGTCATCCAGTTTGGCACTCCCGGGCTTTGGGCGTCCTGGTCTACGCCATCCCTCCATCGCAGACAAGGTCTGCCGCGCTGTCTCCTTCCATACATCCTACCACAAAGGACTTTCCGGACAGGCTCCTCTTCGCTCACTGGAGTCTACCGAGCTTGATTTTTCTTACAATATTAGCTTCAAGGTAGATCGCGAACTACTCACTTTTGTAGCGTCTCCGGAATCCTCCTCCCTCACATACGGGGCCAACAATTCTCCTTAAGACCTTCCTCTCGAACGCGGCTAAGAGTTCAGAGTGCCTTTTATTGAGCACCCAGGTCTCGGATTCATACATGAGTACTGGTAATACCATGATCTTGTACAGTAGTAGCTTGGACGTTCTGGATAAATTTCGGGATTTAAAGAGCCTTGATAGACCATAATAGGCTTTGTTGGATTGGATCAGCCGTTCTCGTATTTCTTCTTTCATATTGTTAACGGCTGATACTATTGAGCCAAGGTAGTTAAAGGATTGCACTACTTCAAATTCGTGCTCCACTACCCTGATTGTTTGACCAACGTTAGGTCTTCTCTTCGCAGAAGTTGCCACCATGTACTTCGTTTTTTCCTTATTAATGTGCAGTCCCAGTTTTTGTGCCGCCTCCTCGATCTGGGTGAAGGGTTCCTGTACAACCGATTCGGTTCTACCGATAATGTCGATGTCATCTGCGTAGGCAAGTATCTGGGTGGACTTGGTGATAATAGTCCCTCTAGTTGTAACGCCAGAGTCACGGATTGCTTTCTCCGACGCCAGGTTAAAGAGGAGGCCGCCCAGACCGTCCCCTTGTTGGAGTCCATTAAAGATGTTTATTGGTTTGGACAGCAATCCCGCTATTTTTACTTGACTAGTTACGTTGGTCATGACCAACCTACAAAGTCGTATCAATTTGTTTGGAATGCCGAACTCTCTCATGGCATTATATAGTTCTACCATGGCTATGCTGTCGTAGGCGGCCTTAAAGTCTATGAATAGGTGATATAATGGAATCTTAAATTCCAGGCATTTTTCCATCGCCTGTATAAGGGTGAATATATGATCAATTGCTGATTTGCCTAGGATGAAGCCGCACTGATATTGAGCAATGATGGCTTTGGCGTATGAGGCTATCTGATCTTGTAGGATAGTGGAGAGTATCTTACAGGTGGTACTCAGCAATGTTATACGCCTATAGTTGTTGCACAGTGTGATATCTCCATTCTTATGTATGGGGCAAATTATTCCACGGCGCCAATCTTCCGGCACCTTCTCTTGCTTCCATACGTGCACCACGATCTCATGAATCGCGTGATGTAACGCTGTCCCTCCTTGTTTGATCAGCTCAGCTGGTATTCCATCAGCTCCAGGGGCTTTATTCGATTTGAGCTGTCTAATGGCTTTTAATGTTTCCTCAATGCTTGGTGGCGGCAGCATTTGGTCTTGATCTCGTATTAGTGGAGCCTCCAAGTCTGCTGTGAGCTGACCATTTCGCAATTCATTGAAGTGCACTTCCTATCGCTCCAGAATGCCTTCAGGATCGGTTTAGGATTAGATTACTCTTTTTATCTTTGCAGTAAGTGCAGCATTATACTGCGGATTATTTGGTAGAACTTCCGCGCCTGGTGCGAACCCCGCTCTCTACTTTTCTCTATTTCACAGACAAGTTTTTTTTTCCAGGCACTTTTCTTTTTTCTGTGAAGTCTTTTTTCAGGTCTTCTGAGCTCTTTGTATTTCTCCTCGCGTACCCGCGTCATATGAGACTGTTGCACCTGCACGGATTCATACATGAGTACTGGTAATACCATGATCTTGTACAGTAGTAGCTTGGATGTTCTGGATAAATTTCGGGATTTAAAGAGCCTTGATAGACCATAGTAGACTTTGTTGAATTTGATCAGCCGTTCGCGTATTTCTTCTTCCATATTGTTATCGGCTGATACTATTGACCCAAGGTAGTTAAAGGATTGCACTACTTCAAATTCATGCTCCGCTACCCTGATAGTTTGACCAGCGTTAGGTCTTCTCTTCGCAGAAGTTGCCACCATGTTCTTAGTTTTCCCCCCATTAATATGCAGTCCCAGTTTTTGTGTCGCCTGCTCGATTTGGGTGAAGGAGTCCTGTACAGTGGATTCGGATCTACCGGTGATGTCAATGTCATCTGCGTAGGCAGGACTTGGTGAAAATAGTCCCTCTAGTGGTAATTCCAGAGTCACGGATTGCTTTCTCCAACGCTAGCTTGAAGAGGAGGCAGGCCAGACCGTCCCCTTGTAGCAGTCCATTAAAGATGTTTATTGGTTTTTTTTATTATATCACCTGAAAAACCATTGGTGACTCTTGGAATTTTATTCGAACCTTAATCGTTTTTAAAAAGATTTAGTGGCGAAGGTTTTCCTGTGAATAGATAACATCTGGCAGTAGACTGTGGATAACTCGATTCCCTATTCACTTCTTTATTTCAATTAAATAAAATATTTAGAAGTTAGAAGTAATTAATTTGTTCAATGTGTCTGTGCTCTTTGTTAATGCTAATGTAAATTTTATTTTAACACCTGACAAACCATTACGGCGGTTGACACTAGTGAATGAATTCGTTCAGTACGCCAATTAATGCAGTTTAAGTACTATACAACAATTCATCTGGCAACACTTTCTAGAGGCGAACCAGTTTTCGTAGACTTTGATAATTCCTAAACAGCATCAGTTTCCACCTGTCTGCCCCACTTTGTGCTTGCGACTCATTATTAGTAGTGTCAATACGTCGGGGTTATGAGGAGCTAAACGGAAGTACGGTTGGGGGAATTTTCATAACCACGGTGGTTCATTAACAAGTCGCCGACCCTGTTTCACCTCCATCAGATAACATGTTTCGCTTGCTGGATATATAAATGAGTCAGCGCTTCCAAAAAAAAAACACCACACGATAAGCTGGTATTTCCGCGGTATTTTGCATAATTACAATGATGCTGATTTGCTCTCACGTAATAAGAATGTTAAGCAGGTCTAACACTTAACCGAATTTTTCCACTTGAATATTTTCTCAGGGGGATATAAACGGGCGAGTTAAATGAACTTACAATTTTATCTGACACAGTAGAAAGAATGTCAACTGTTTTTCTTTTAATATGCAGTAGAGAAATGTCAATTGTCTGCCTTTTAATACGCGGTTCAATTTGGGACGTTATTGAATTATTTAGTTATACTCGTTTATGAAAATATTAGCTGTACGATAATGTACTAATTACGTCACCGGTATATGGTATAATAATTGCGTTTCAGAATAAGTCGATCCTCAAATATTATCAAAATGATGGACTTAGATATCTCGCTTTATTATTACCTTCATTTTCCTAAGAATATCAATTTGGCTTCACAGCTTTGTGAATTGATGCTAAGGGAACTCGAAGCTAGGTGAACATGTATTTGTGAGATCACAGTTTACACAAATTGTATGATCCTAAATCATGTTGCTGGGGCCGGTTATACAACCGTCCAGGTTGGTTTAGAAAAAAAACATCACGTAATTCAAGACACTTCTAATATTTTAATATGCCGAATAACATAACCGCATGAACAGCTTGATAAATCTTAATTACTACTGTCGACTTGCTGGGATCATTAACATAGTTATTTGTCTTTGGTTTTGTTTCTCATCGCAACCAGAATATCTTATTGTATTCTTTAATATTTATTAATATATTTATTAATAATTCATGACTATGATAACTCAGATTTACTGGCGCCGCCCTTCAGCTAAACTCAGCAACTTTTTTTACACCCTAATTTTTGGCAATATTCCTATCACATAAAAAAGCAAGTCAGATACGTATAATAAAATAAAAATAAATAGATAATTAAATAGAGCAATTTTACGACCAACTCTGAAATTGACTTCTAAAACCTCATGTAGGTATCAACCACTTTTTAATGATAGTAGGAGTAACAAAATGTTGCTTTCTCTACGTTATGAATCACCTTCTCTTTGTTTTTGATTTGTGCGTTTCGAAAAGCGCGTGTTTAAAATAAGCAAATAACCAGAATATATTTGCACACTAGCACTAGCATTTAAGAAATCTATACGTGCTCCACAAGTTTCTGAAATATATTTTAACTTAGTATTATTCGAGAGGAATGAAAAAACCAGTCAAGAATGAGCTGGAGGTCTTACATGTAGACTCGAGACTTGACATAACAACACCGCCATATAGATCCGTGTGATAATATATTGTCAGATGTGTAATATATACAAAGTCGTTGGAGTGGTTTTGTCGACAATTTTAAGGTCTGCTGAATGCGGCAGGTGACGTCGTCCAATTTGGTATTTTATTATATTTAATAAATTCACTAACATGTCATATTATAATATTTGGTTTAGTAAGGGTCGAAAAGTGGTTATGTCCCATGTGATGTAATCGGATATTTAAGCCGAAACATTAATATGAGAGGAATTGGCTAGATGAACAACAATTAGGACAATTACAATTAGTAGATTGATAGCTAGTGTGGTAGTGGAGGCCTGTCAGCGATATACCAAACATTTACCACAGCTAATTCAACTAATTGATTCACAGGTGAATATACTGTTACTCATTTGTGTTTTATGGAATTCCCCTACTTCTAGGAATGTGAATTACCTTGATTATCGCGAAGTTTACCTCAAGAATATACATATTTTCAAAATAAATAAGTTTCAAAGCTTGGGTTATCTTAGCTAATTTAGTTAACACAGTTATTGGGTTGTACCACATGAAATGTCCGATTGTATAGTAAACATTTAAAAGCCAATATTATTTTTCTGTAAATTCTTATTTACTTAAAATAGGATCCGTGGGCATCTATGAGATTCTTACAACGTGATACAAGGTAAAATATTCCTTTTTCGTAGAAGTGCTGACTTTTTGAGGCAATGAAATCTTCAAAGGGTTTTATGACCACTGCTCGGTTCCGGAAGACTTTCTGCTGGAAAAATGAACCCAGATTGCGGAAGAGATGGTAGCCCGTTGGGGAAATCTCAGGAGAGTGCGGTGGATGGGGAAGAATTTCAAATCCCAACTGCAGCAGTTTTTGCATCGTTACTTGTTAGGTATGGGGTCTAGCATTGTTATGCAAAAGGGTCGGGCGGTGCCTACTGACCAACGCAGGTTGCTCTCCAGCCAATTTGGCATGCAATATGTCGATTTCCTCACAATATTTGATAGCGTTTATCGTTTCTCCTGGTTGAAGAAATGAAAAGTGCATTGGTTCTTTCGATGTCCACCAAATTGTCACCATAACCTTTTTTGGGTGAAGATTGGGTTTGGGGGTATGTTTAGGTTTTTCACCTGGATCCAACCACTGCCCAGGTCTTTTACGGTTATCATACAGAACCCACTTTTCATCACAGGTGACTATCCGGTGCAAAAACGGTTCAGTTTGGTTTCTTAATCTAAGCGATCCGCAGATTTCCAGGTGCCGTAGTTTATGGGACTCGTTCAGTTTATGGGGTACCCACTTATCGAGTTTCCCTACCAGGTGAACCGGTATGAAGTGAGCGTTTTTTTGTTTAAAGTAAAAAAACATTTTATTCGAATTATTGGCCATTGCTTTCTACACATTTCGACCACCTTTCTGGCAATTTGTGGATACCACGCCAATAAAACCTGTCGTCTTTTGAGGCAAACCATTCGGAGACCCAATTTTCGACTTCTTCGTAGGAATTGAAATGCTGCTCAGCCAATGCGTGTCCCATCGATGAAAACAAATGGTAGTCGGAAGGAGCCAAGTCTGGTGAATACGGGGGTGGGGTAACACTTCCCAGCCGGGAGTTTTATTGTTTCTTTGATGGGTTTTGCTGTATGACTCGGAGTATTATCATGCAACAAAATTACCTTACCGTGTCTTGTGGCCCATTCTGGTCGTTTTTCGACCAATACATAGTTCAAATTGATCATTTGTTGACGGTAGCGTTGCGCATCAACAGTTTCGCCAGGTTGTAGAAGTTCATGATACACCGCCCTCTCCTGGTCCCACCAAACACAGGGCATTGTCTTTTTTCCGAACCGATCAGGCTTTGCAGTCGATGTTGACACTTCTCGTGGATTACTCATGATTTTTTGCGTTTAGGATTTTTAAAATAAATCCATTTTTCATCACCAGTCACAATTTGATGGAACACTGGCTTCCTTTCGTGTCGTAGAAGCAACGTTTCTCATGTGGTGTTTCGCTTTTCCATCTGCCTGTCATTCAATTCATGTGGCACCGTTTCCACACTTTTGGACCTTTTCCATAGCTTTTAAACGGTCAGAAATTGTTTGTTGTGCAACATTTAACATTTGTGCCATCTTTTGACTTAAAGTGTCATCTTGATCCAATATTGCTTGCAATTCGGCGTCTTCAAACTTTTTTGGTGGTCTTACACGTTGTTCATTTCGCACATCAAAATCATTATCTCTGAACCGCTTAAGCCATCTTTTGCATGTTGCTTCCGATAGAGCATAATCACCATAAGCCTCGACAAGCATTCGATGCGACTCTGCAGCACTTTTCTTCAAATGAAAACAAAAAAATAATACTTTCCGCAAATCATCATTTTCTGGTACAAATTTCGACATTTTTAACAGCATGAAGTTGTTTATCTACAATAGTGAGAGTAATCAAGTCGCGAAGATTAAGATGGGCCGGACACGTGGCGCGAATGGGGAACGATAGGACCGTGCATAGAATTCTTGACGGTAGACCAACGGGAAAGAGACCGGTAGGACGGCCGCGACGGAGATGGGAGGACAATGTTAGGTTTGACCTTGAGGAGATCGGATCGAATGGTGAAGCGTGGAAGGAGAGTGCCCAGGACAGGGAAGGATGGCGAAGCCGAGTCGGTGAGGTCATGAACTTCCGGGTTCCTACAGGCCAATAAATAATAATAATAATAATGAAGTTGTTTATACAATGACTTGATGCATACTAAATATGTTTGACAGATGTCCTAGCAACCTGTTAAAGATTTTTTTAACAACTAATATTTGTTTTGTGTCACAAAACTCACCCCGAATTTTTCTTTCTTGTTGTTAATTTTTTCTTCTTTTTGGCTAGTTCGATGTGTAACACCCTGGTCTTCTTCAGATTAAATTATAATATGTCAATTTTTCCGTAATGTTCTCGCACGATCCAATAAAACTACATTAGTTCTGAAGAAGGATTAACTAAAAGTTAATGGGAGAAAATCTCGGCACATAAACAAACACTATTTTCCCTTTTTCTCGTTTTTATTTTGTTTTATTTATAATATTTCTTTATATTACTTATCTAAATCACATCTTCTCGTATTTTTTATTTATAATATTTCTCTATATTACTTATCTAAATCAATTCCACACGCGCAGACGATTAATCAACTCATTTACATATTTTACGAACCGTCTCCGTTGACGATTGAATGTACAAGAAGGAAATCTCGCGTTCTTCGTTTTCATATACTTTTGTGTTCCGCTTCCACGATTGTTATTTCTAGAAAGCGGAATTGGCTAATAGGGAGCTGGGCTATGGTTGCTAGGGAGACTTTCCAAACAATCACAAATCCTGAAAGTTTCTCCGTTGACTTTGCAAATAGATGCAAGAAAGTAAGCACGGGAAAGCTTAGACAAAAGGCAGCCAGGACATTGTCTTTTTTCCGAACCGATCAGGCTTCGCAGTCGATGTTGACACTTCTCGTGGATTACTCATGATTTTTTGCGTTTACGATTTTTAAAATAAACCCATTTTTCATCACCAGTCATAATTTGATGGAACACTGACTTCTTTTCGTATCGTAGAAGCAACGTCTCCCATGTGGTGTTTCGCTTTTCCATCTGCCTGTCATTCAATTCATGTGGCACCCAGTTTCAACACTTTTGGATCTTTTCCATAGCTTTTAAACGGTCAGAAATTGTTTGTTGTGCAACATTTAACATTTGTGCCATTTGTTTTCGACTTAAGGTGTCATCTTGATCCAATATTGCTTGCAATTCGGCGTCTTCAAACTTTTTTGGTGGTCTTACACGTTGTTCATTTCGCACATCAAAATCATTATCTCTGAACCGCTTAAGCCATTTTTTGCATGTTGCTTCCGATAGAGCATGATCACCATAACCCTCGACAAGCATCGACTCTGCAGCACTTTTCTTCAAATGAAAACAAAAAATTAATGCTTTCCGCAAATCATCATTTTCTGGTACAAAATTCGACATTTTTAACAGGATTAAAAAAAAGATGTTTGTACAATGACTTGATGCATACTAAATATGTTTGACAGATGTTATAGCAACCAAATAAAAAAATATACAAGGGCTCGTTCACAACAAACGTTCCCTATCGATACATTTGTATCTTGGCGCTCACTTCAGACCGGTACACCTGGTACATTTCCTGGAGAGAAAGGTGTTGACTTATTGCCATCGCGGATACTCACATGTTTTGGGCAAGCTCCCACAGCGATTTCGTTTTGTCCGCATCCACCGTTGTTTTTAAAGCATCATCGTCAACTAACGCTTCCGGCTTCATTTTCGAGGCTGAAATCTCCCGAAAGGTACTTTCCAAACCAATGTCGTATAGTGCGTTCGGCTACCGACATATCCTCAAATGCGTCATTAATGTTTTTCATTGCCAATGACGCATTATGTCCAATTTTAAATTCCTAAAGGAAGAGGGTTCGTATTTGAACTGCCGACAGCATGGTAAACAATTCCTAGAAGAAAAAAAAATTGTACTTATAACGGACCGTAAAATTCTCACACGTCAAGCACACGTACTACTTTACTTTATTAAAAAAACACAGATGCTCACTCGAGAACTTCTTATTTCTGACTGAGCGAAAATCGGACATTTCATGTGGTACAACCCAATAGTATGTGTAAACGGGGATTTTTAATTATTATTATTTCAAAAAAAAAGTTGTATACAAAGAGCCAACTGGAAGCGTAGAATCTATTTCATTTTTATTTTTTATTTATTTATTTATTTATATATTTATCTATTAATTTTTTTTTTGTAGAACAAAATGGTCCTTATTCTTCCGCAAAAAATAATAATGACTCTCGATCGATTGTTTGGTTGTTGCATGCCCAATTATATTGAAATGAAATTGGAAATGGTACCTATAATGTCATGCAACAACCATTTGAAGTGTTTGGCAGCGAATCTTTAGTCGCATTTTACGACAGCCAGGTCCAAGTCTGGGTAATTTTTACCCTTGGGTCACAATTGATATTTAGTGACAGTTCAAGTTTACATCTCAATAATCCTCCCGATAATAATTTCAGTAACTTCATCATCACTCAATCCCTAATACACATTTCCCAAAAGCGACCCTTGGAATTTTATCCAAAGTTTAATTATTTCCATGTTGTTTGTTCATCAATATAAATTTTATTTAGTTTCCGTTTCGGTTGTGGAGTTTGAAGAGTAGTTAAGACTTGTACATCTTCAACCGATACATTGTGCCATCAAAGCGTTTGAGTAGCACACGTTATTTTGCTAAATTGCGGTGTCATTGCACTTGGGTTTTATTGGCATTTTTATGATCCTGATGGTATTCAAAGAAAATGGGGGAGGTTTTAAAAATGATCTTGGATTGTAGAATACAAACAGTGCCGATCAATTACCTTTAAAAAATCTGACAGTTTATTGCTAAATAACAAATATTCTACAGTCCCACGTCGCCCACTTGTGGAAAACACGCTTTTGTCTTAAAAAGAAAAATGTCGAATGCCTACTAAAAACAAAATTGAACACATCCACAACCAGTAAACAAAAGAAATGTTTGAATAACGCATTGCAATACAATTACAAAACCCGAGAATAATTGAACACAACACCGATTGTTCACCTCCAAAATTTCTGAAATGATATATTTACAAATTTTGGAAAACTCAAACGAATTGAAAACATTTTTATAAATTATACTTAACGTTTTGCTGAAATGGTTTCGAAAAACACCATCAAGTGTCGACGATACTAGTAATTCCCTCCTATTTTCGCAGAGCATATTGTAAACAATTTTATAAAAAGAAAAAAATAGCTAAACGTGTTGGATTCATTTATATTATAACATATAAATATCTCTTGTTCTAAAGACTATTTCTTTTTTATGTCTCTCAAAAATTAATTAGATTTTTTTTTTACCTCGACCAGGAATAAATTATTCGTGAAAATAAATAAAGGCTTTGATTTTTTCATTACAGCAAATCAAAGATGAATTGTGTGAGGTTGTGTCTGAAATGGAGGCCCTGGATGTACCGGAGGACTGCAAACATTCCAATAAAGATAAGCAAATGTCTATTGGGCGCAAAAAGTTTAATATGGATCCAAAGAAAGGTACGATTTTTATTTTTATGTCTATCAATTCTAAAATAATAATTCTCCAAGTGACAGAAAATTCTGTTCTTTTGGCAGAATTGCAGCAAGTGATCACTGAAACATTTCTCCCACACTTTATAGCAACTAACTGCGGATTATAAAAAAAAGTAAAAAGATATTTACATTTCTGACAGTTCACTCAGCATATGAATATTGAATTCGTCCACGGGTGTTTGTCTTCGATAGCATTATATATCTTGGATGTCGCTACCGTTTAAATTTGGGTCTGATAGGGGTTCCGTGTAACTTATGGGTGACACATTGCTGAGGATAGTGGAGAAACTGACTATGAATAGAAACCCGTTAGGATTAATAGGCATTTTTTTTCATATGAATTCCAACAGACCAATAAACAGTAGAAGTATTAGTATTTTTGGGTTTGTGGTTATTGAAATTTTTGCATGTTTCTGCAATTGACGGGAAAGCTAGAGTTGAAAAAGTGTATATGGAATGAAATTACGAAAGTATGTTTCGCTATTTGATCTATTATTTAAGCTAAAATTATGGAAAACATGGAATCCGCGCGTTCTAGTTCCAATAAACCGACTCCGGACCATGCCTGCCCTTATAATATGTCGGTTCGGGTGCACATGGACTCGTGACGAGCGGAATGAGAGGTTCCTTAAATTGGGTAACAAGATCGGTCCGTCGTCACTATCACTGCTATTTCATCATCATCATTATCGGCACTACAACCTGGAACCGGTCTTGGCCTTATTTAGCAAGTCCTGAGGCTTGTTCAATTTTCCATAATGATTTGTTTTTTCCGGGCAAAGTCATTAGTCTTGCGCCAGAGGCTCCCCGACGGGGAATCGAACCCCGGTCTCCCGCGTGACAGGCGGGTATACTAACCAGTATACTATTGAGGAGCTCACTGCTATTTACTATTACTATTTATTGGCCTGTAGGACCCCGGAAGTTCATAACCTCACCGCCTCGACTCCGCCATCGTCCCCTGTTCTGTGCACTCCCCTTCCACGCTTGGCCACCCGATCCGATCTCCTCAAGGTTAAACCTAACATTGTCCTCCCATCTCCGTCGCGGCCGTCCTGCCTGTCTCTCTCCCGTTGGTCTACCGTCAAGAATTCTATGCACGGTCCTATCGCTGCCCATTCGCGCCACATGTCCGGCCCATCTTAATCTTCGCGACTTGATTACTCTCACTAGTGTAGGTTTGCGGTATAGCTCTTCCAATTCGTGGTTGTGGAGTTTTTTTTTTCCATTGTTCTGCCTCCTCGTCATATTTACCACCAAAGGTGTCCCCTAAAACTTTATTCTCAAATACGCGGAATTTGTTTTCTTCCGATTTTGTGAGAGCCAATGTTTCGTATCTGTATAGAACAATCGGATGATCCGGCCATGCTGTCGTCTTGTACCTTTTGTTGCAGTCCGGCGCCGTGCTTCCTCGGATGAGGGAAGAGCGGGGACCTTTCTCCTTTATTTAATATTCTGCTGTCATCAATTCGCGTTTCATTTATTGCAATTGATAATTAATTATCAAAGAAAAAAGTGTTTCTTCTCTTTGATATTCTTTAATTGTTTATTTTAACTTTCAAATCTTCTTCCAAATGACTTCTTACTCCTTCAACTCAAACTGATTCAATCTCTAACTCACAACTCAAACTGATTCCGAATTCAAACTCTAACTAAACTCTACTGACTTTACAATTAAAATTTCTCTCTTCTTATGCTACTTATTGTTCTAATTGGTTGGAAATTATAATGTGAATAAAACAAATTTTCTCAAAGTATTCCTTTTAGTCTCTGTGACTTTTAAATTGATTAAACTTTGAACGAAAATCAAAGTGCTATGTTTTGAATGAAAAAAGGTGCATGTTATGAAAAGGGGCATGTTATGAAATGTGCTGTAACAGGCTTGATGTAGAATATTGTGAAAGTTTGATAATGTTATGTATTAAGTGAGAATAATATATGAACAGAGGAAGTTTTAAAGGTGTGTTAGAAAAGTAATGAGGTTCAGTTTTAAAATTCTAATAAGGGTAGTATTCTGGAATACAACACTTTCTGATGACATACTCGAGCACAAGGTTAAAGAGACATGGTGAGAGGGCATCGCTCTGTTTTAGTCCGTCCCGGATTTCAAATGATTCTGAGAGGTGGTTTTCTATTCTAACTCGCCCTTTAATGGCTCTAAATCGGGATCTGGATAAAGTCCTGTTGGGGGAAAGGCCCATCTCGTCGACTTCAATACTTGCATTGACACACTATACAATATTCACAAAGAAAAATGGATCATTGGTTCAACACCTTATGATGAATGGTCAGGCCCTCGAATCTGCTGAAAACGTCAAATGGCTCAGCGTCACAGTCTGTGGGAATGTATCGTGATATAAACACGTGTCGAACATCGCCAGGTCCGCCTCAGGGAAACTGAGTTATCTTTTTAGGTCCAAACAATATTTTACTCCGGCCCAACTTCTCCTGTATAAATCCCAAATTAGGTCAGCGCTCGAATGTTGCTCTCATGTTTGGAGCTCTGCTCCTAAACATACCCTCGACCTACTTGAGAGCATGCAGAGACGAGCGATCCGTCTGATCGGGGACACGGCGCTGACGTCGGGGCTACAGTCGCTATCACATCGAAGGCGCGTAGCTGGCCCCTGTCTGTTTTGCAGATATCGCGGGTACTGTTCTTCGGAGATTTGCGGTATTGTTATGCGCAATTCGAATGATATGGGCTCCACAAGACAATCCAATGGATCGCACCAGTTTGAGGGTTCATCTGCCGACGGCGCGAACATCTCAGCATCAGAACTCGATCCGTTAGAGCGGAAAAGCAGTGGATTCCCTCTCCGCACGAGTGTTTCCGAAGCGTTACAACCTTCAACTGGTGGCATCTCGGTGCTATAGATTCGCCTCTCCCGAGAGAAGTATGTTAAAAAAAAAGAAGAATCATATGAACTTGCAATTAATGCTATCGACCACACAATGGAGGTATGCAACTCTTAGGGCTATATCGTCATTTTTGTCAACTTTAACGCCCTTAAGAGATGACCGTTCTTTCTATACTACCACCCTCTCGAGTGCCAAGGAATGCCTTTTCATTGACCACCTAACAGATAGACTTTATGAAGATAGCAAACTCGCAAACCACACGGGCGGACAAGTAGACTTTATTTTTATATCTGACCATATTATTTCCTCAGTTGCACTCTCTCCACTTGTTTTGCGTATGATCGACGAATACCCCAGGTTATTAATATCTCACACAAGGTAATACTTTTGTATTTATCTTCCTTGGGCTTCGAACCCGTATTGAAAAAGTGGATTTCTTCATATCTGAGTAATCTACAGAGTACGTTACTGATTCATTTCCACAAACCCCTTTCTCCCCACCCAAAGTGTCCCTCAAGGCAGTCGTTTAGGTCTTCTTCTATTTATATTAACAATAAACGACATTGATATGGTTTTCAAGCAAGCTCTCTTTACACCGACGACACTAAAACCATTTGTTCTCCGCTTGATTCTTCCGTTTTCTAAATATACCTGGACAACTTTTCGGTTTGGTGCCAGAAGAATTGCCTGGAGCTTAATGTTGACCAATGCAAATCAATAATGCTTTCACGGAAGAGCACCCTTTCCCCTCGCCGCCCCTATTTCTTATTCAGCCAACCATCATCCTCTGTTCATTTAATTCGTGACCTTCGCATCATATGTAAATGGTAATTAAATTTCCTTTCATACATTTACGGTTTAATTCTTAAGGCCAACTTTGCCCTCAGATTTGTGAAACGCTGATATAGGGAACTTTCTAACCCACACATGACCCGACCGCTCTACATTCACACCTCTTACGCCTTTAACTAACCTGTGGCGGTTCCCTTGAACGCCACCAATCATCTTCCCATTAACCATGTAAAAACTCCCATCTAGGGCATAAAAAGGCCTGGAAAGCAAGTACTTACCTTTAACAGTTGTACCATAAAGCGTCGAAACGCTGTAAAATCACAATATTCGCTGATGCAAAATCCATCAGAACCAAACAGGCATGTGTCTTATGGGCAATTTGGTTGCATCACCATGCAACCAACATGAACAGAACCAATCCATTGAACATGCCTCGGATCGATTTCCATCATATAACAGGCATCGTCCACACGTAAGAGCAATTCGGTTGCACCATCTAGCAACCAACTTTGTCCGAACAATATCCAGAAGATATACCCTTACGCGCCAGCCGCACACATGCAGGAAATGTTTTAGATTTTCCTTTTGCATACATGCCCACATCGATCGGTCATCCGACCGACAAATACGTGAGGGCATACGGCCGGAAATTACCATCGAGAATTCGACTACTTGGAGATGCCACCAACATGTGCACGATCAGCATAAATACTTTACGCAGTCGCTGATCGTGCAAACACTTCAATCCCTATGTCGAGATATTTGCACCAGTTGCTACCATGCCAGCTAATTTTGTAGATTTGATCGATCCACGGCCCGCATGCTTGTGGACACACACACGTCATGAGCTGCAGAGACGATCATCGTGTGTGTGTTTCACCCGATTCTTGTTGCACCAAATGCGAGGATGATACCTTATATGGTCACTGAAGCGATGGATGGAATTTTTGGTATTCTGTCGCTTCGGTGGCAGTAGTTAATCGCGTTACGGATTCCGTGGAGGCAAGTCAGGCCTCCACGTTAAATAATTAGGAGTCGAGTTTTTGCCGCCACAGCTTACGGTCGCGTCATTGAGTTTAGGATTTGTGAAAGCGTTTGTTCCATACTCTAATTCAAATTAATGTCAAGAAGTGTCGCAAAAATATAATTTAACCGTTTATGTTAACTTGTGTATATAGTCTATACTCTAATTCAAATTAATGACAAGAAGTGTTGCAGAACAATAATTAATCGTTTATGTTAACTGGTGTATACAGTCTATACTAGAATTCAAATCAATGTCAAGAAGTATAATTTAACCTCCCATGTTTGACTCAAGTGTTTATTGCGTATCGGAATTCAATATTATACCCAGAAGTGTAGCAGATCAATGGATGATGATTAATTTGAAACCTAAGGAAGTTAATGACAATAAAGAGCATTCATTTAATTTAGACCGTTGTGTTTCATTTCCTTTTTCTATTGTGGCGGAATTTTGCTACTAATACCCGGTGAACTTGTATGAGACGGAATTTTTGTGAACCTGTCCCATTGACGGCACATGACGAAAGACAAAGAATTACCACAAACTCATCTCGTGTACGCTACGGACCACCAACTCTTACCTCATCTCCTTTGACTTCAACCTTAACACTTCTGCTTTTAAACCCCGTCTCCATATAAGCCCTCGTGAATCCGCCACCCCCCTCCGCGCACCACACGCAACATTACATCTTTCTCCCTTCCTCAATTTTTCATCCATTCTTATTTAAGTAATCATTAAATACATCACAATTCAATACAACTGAATTGAATTTTACCTAGTTTTGAGTTAGTTTTTTAAGTTACGTATAGGTTGTTTTAAGCCTTAATAACTGGGAGTTCACCCTTCTCCAACTAAATAAAAACTATAATAAACAGTAATTCAATTTGGATATTTGTTTATCATTTTAGGAATAGAATATTTGGTTGAAAATCGTCTATTAAGAATGGATCCTCAAGACATCGCCCATTTTCTGTACAAAGGAGAAGGACTTAACAAAACTGCAATAGGTAAGCAAATACACAACGTATATGTGTGACATTTAATTGTACAATACATGCGCGCAAGACAAATTTCGTGATATCCTCAAAATGCAAGCGGTAATAAGGGGAAGGTTCTGAAGGAGTATATAATATTGTTGCGAGCTTAGGGTTCGCTGGATTAATTATTTTTAATAAATAAGAGCCGTTAAATCGATTTTGAATTAATATAACACTTTATTAGTCCATTAATAACAACCGTTACTTTTACCGTACACTTAACGATTCTTGACTTATCGCTTCCATACTTATCGCGTCTTTGACTGCTTACTTCTTACTTCTTACTTATCTTCCCGATCTGCGTGCGACGTATTTATACCGTTTCTCGTTCTGATTCGGTGTTTCGTTTCCGTCCGTTCCATAGCCTCGAATTTTCTATTGCTCATAGTCTCCAGTTTCCAGTACTTTCTAGAATATTCTAGTACTTCGTTTCGGACTGAATATTCTAGTACTGATTGTCATATGCGCCACAATATTTTCGTACCAGAAAACATACTCGTTCAGTTCGCTTGAAAAAAGATTCACTATGGTTATGTGTACTTCTGTGCGTGAACTAATGGCCACTCTCTGACTGTTAAGTATGGTACGAAAACACTTTCGGGGTGACATGCATTCACTGAAATCACTTAAACAATGACGTTGGAAATACTTATAAAAAAATCGTTTCCGTTTAGGTTATGTTTCTACGTCGAAATTGCCCGATCCGAGTTGTCATTTTCTAAACTCCACAAATAATCTCTTGGGCCATCCTATTTTTAATACGCCTTTATATTAAATAAGTTTCTTACCTGTCGAACCTATAGCGCAGTTTCAGCGCCCTGAGATTATTTTTTTTTTTCGACCGGGTCCATCAGCCAAGTTTCGAAAGATGCTCAAGGATTTCTCCCAACTAGTTCACGAAGCATCTAGATTAATGGAGCGGTATTTCACCGGGCGGCTGGGGTTTGAAACCGTACCTACCACTCAGTAGGTTTATCAAAACGACAAATCTGACTTGGTTTACTTGAGGATAAAACCCAAACAAATATAATTTCCATACAGCACGAATGTTTCCCTACCAACCCAACCGATCTTCGCTTTTCATAACTGTTCGCAACCTATTTACAATAAAGAAATTATTCCCCTTCTCCATAGTCGTACTCTAAAGAACTCGGGTAGCTCCGTAAAAAACTCGAATGCAGCCTTTTTTCATGTAGATCTGAACTGGATCGTAACATTAAAACATACCCGCGATTTTCAACTCTGCAAGCATAGTTGATCGTATTCCGTACAGTACAGAAAAAACTTATCCATGAACTCCAAAGGTTTTTCCATATAATCAATACCAAATGCAAATCTTTTCGCAAATCCTTTTCAGACCAAGTACTAACTCCTGATACAATACCACTTATATTTCCCATATGGCACAAAATAGGGAAATATTTAATGAAACAATAAGATGTCATTACTAATCCAACCCAAAATATTAACCATCTCAAGGGTTTCTATAACCCAAACCCCGGCAGCCTCCTTGAAATTATTCATCTCAGATTTGGTCCAACTACTCACTATCCTCTTCCAGCTTTCGTTAAAATAGAGATTCAAAAGAAGTAATTATCGCCCCGGCATCAAATAATCCTATCACTATTACTATTTATTGACCTGTAGGAACCCGGAAGTTCATGACCTCACCGACTCGACTCCGCCATTGTTCCCTGTCCCGTGCGCTCTTCTTCCACGTTCGACCAATCCGATCTGATCTCCTCGAGGTCCAACCTAATATTGCCCTCCCACCTCCGTCGCGGCCGCCCTGTCGGTCTCTTTCCCGTTGGCTTGCCGTCAAGAATTCTATGCACGGTCCTATCGTTGCCCATTCGCGCCACGGGTCCGGCCCATCTTAATCTTCGCGACTTGTCAATCAATCAATCAAATAATCCGCCCTATCCAAACTATTGTATTTCGGAGTATCATGCACAATACCATGTTCTTCCATTAGAAGTTTAGTAGTTTGTAGTTTAGTGGGGCTACCGCCCCATTTATTGGCTTAATTCAAGCAATTACAATTACCTACAATAAGTTACACACTAGAGAGCTTAAGAACTATCTTAACTAGGCTTAACCTAAGGTAACCAGGATAAATTAAGAAGGCAAGAGTAGGGGCGAGAGGTGGGGCAGGCTATAGTAAAGTGTAGAAGCGCCGCTTAAGATTGGTGGTGACAATGGTTTAGGAGGCAGTGCTTGAGAGTATGCGTAGAGAGGTCGGAGTCGAACAAGGTGGAATTGGTGTTGACAGTTCTCAGCATCCGCCAAAGTTGTTCGTTGAGATCAAGGGGGAATGTAGAAAAGGGGGATTACGCGTATTTCGAGGGTTTGTGTTCAGAGGAATTAAGTTAAAGAGGTAGGCGCAGTCGACCAGACCGGAGAGGACCTGATGAATGAACACTATGTCACTCACCATTCTGCGCTCCTCAAGGGTTCTGAGGTTGATTAATATGAGACAGTTAATGTACGGGGGAAGGTATAAGAGGTTTTCCCATCCTAGCCCTCTTAGAGCAAACTGAAGGACGCGACGTTGAATACTTTCGATTCTACAGATGTGGATCTTGTGATATGGAGACCATACCTGGCTAGCATATTCAAGCAGTAGATGGACGAGGGTAAGGTATAGGGATCGAGTAACGTAAGGGTGGAGACTTCCTTAGACCATTGTTTCACGAATCCGAGGGCAGAATTGACTTTCCGAATCGTCTCGTCAATGTGAGAGAGAAAGTTAAGCTCCCTGTCGCAAAGGGACCCGAGGTCTCGAATACATTGGACAATGGTTAAGGTTAAGGTTTTTTATGAAGGGAATAGGGGCGTGAGGATGAGTTATAGATTGGCATTTGACGATGTTAGAGCGGGTGGAAGCGAACATACAGAGCAAAGTCTCTGCCTTCCATCCGGCGAAGGCCAGGGTGATCCTTGCCCCTGTTCAATCCAAGTTGACATGCAGTCTCCACGTGACACCCCTGAATAGCTATTTGTCACCCTCCAAGTAGTGAACCAATGCATGCAGCGACATCCTAAGAATGGTTGGCGCAAGTGTTACATAATAAGCTTCGTAAAATTAAAGACGGGCATGTCTTTATGGATTGAAAATATAACGGAAGTAAATTAAAGGTATAGTATTAAAAAGCGACACATTAACTGGGACCCACATTCCATTGTGAATCTACACTCAAATATTAGCGATTGCACACGCCTGCATTGTTGAGTTACCGGAAAAAAAAATTATTATGGACAATTTAACAAGTTTCGGATATGGACCGGATACCGGTGGAGAGACTTGCTAAATAAGGCCAAGACCAGATCCCGGTTGTAGAGCCGATGATGATGCTGATGATTTGGCGATGCTACGTACAAAACAATTTTTGACACGTCAAGAAGTTGTTAAGGTCTGATTGCAGTAGTGCAAAATCAAGTGGTGACTCGATGATCTATATCTTGGTATCATTAGCATATAGGGACAAGCAAGAATCATTAATGGCCGTATTAATGTCATTAGTGGCAAGTATAAATAGTATAGCGCCCAGGTGGCTACCTTGAGGGAGCCCAGAAGCGGCAAGGAAGGGGTTGGATATCATGGACCTGAACCGAACGGAATAATGTCTACCCTTTAGATAGGAAGAAATCCATTTCAGCAATCCAGGCTCGAAGCCGAGGGCGGATAATTTGAAGAGGATTAGGTTGTGGGAGATTTTGTCGAGTGTTTTGCTGAGGTCGGTCTAGACCATATCGACCTCATTACCGTGCTCTAGTAGTGTAAAGGAAGTGAACTGAACGAGATAAGTTGTAGTTGATCGGCCATTAAGAAAACCATGTTCCCTTGGTCTCCTCGATAGTATAGTAAGTAGTATACCCGCCTGTCACACGGGAGACCGGGGCAAGACTAATGACCTTGCCCGGAAAACACAAATCATTATGGAAAATTTAACAAGCCTCAGGACTTGCTAAATAAGGCCAAGACCGGTCCCGGTTGTAGTGCCGATGATGTTGGTGATGTTCCCTTGGTGAAATAAAAGATTTGCAACGAAAACTAAGAGATTCGTATAGAATGCTTTTGATAATCTTTGGATAAGTGGGACAGTTTGACTATGGGGCGGTAGTTCGCGATATCGTTTTTGGTACCCTTCTTGTGGATGGGAGTGATGAAGGAGGTTTTCCAAATTGGGAATACACGTTGAGAGAGTGAGAGATTGAAAATCAGTGAGAGGGGAGCAGAGAGAATGGATGTGGATTTCTTAAGGAGGATTGTGGGGATACCATCAGTGCCCGGTGTAAACTCGTGTTTGAGTTGCAGTAACTTAGATTTAATTAAGGTCGGATCAAAGGAGTTGTGGAGAAAGGGATCGAGGGAAAATTTAGGTAGAGGGTTGAAGTATGGCGGGTCAGGAACAAAGGAGTCATTAATGAATGACTGATTGAAGTGAGAGGGGAAGAGGTTAGCAATAGTAACAGGATTAGATGAGGTATGAGAGTTTAAGGCAAGTGATGTGGGGTAACCATCGGATTTACGATTATGATTGACCAACTGAAAGAAGGTTTTGGTGTCATTTTTGAGATTGTTCTGAGTTTTGGTAAGATAGTTGCGATAAAGGGTGTTCGAAAGATCGCTGAATTGGAGGCAACAGCCAAGAAAGTTGGAGTAGTCAGGTATAGTTCGATTCCGAGAGAAGGTGACCAATAACTTATTCCTTTTAATACGCAGGGAGCGAAGCTTGTGATTGTACCATCGAGGGGAAGAGGTTGATGTTCTTTGTCTAGAGTAGAGAACGAACAGGGAAATAGAGTAAGGGATTTCGGTATGTAAGTGGGTGATGACATCTTCAACTGATAGCTGATCGTAGTTGAGGCGGCCTAGGCAGTCGTTGATGAGGCGAAAATTAGCTTTATAGAAATCGTAGGCGTAGTGATTGGGGTGGACTCGGAAGAAGGTCACGAGGGGAGGGGGGTGGTGGTGGTCTATGGATGTAAGGACGAAGGGGCTGGGTGAGACAGATGTATTGATAGGATCTGTTGTAAAGATGAACTCAAGCTACCTAACCAAGAGGTTTCGAACGTTGCTGATCTGACAGAGACAAGAATCATCTAGTAGATCGATGAAAAGACATTCCTTGGCCGAGGTGGGGTCGGAGATGAAGAATGGTCGTCAGGTATAGCCAATTGAGTTGTGGAAGATTAAAATCTCTAAAGACGATGATGTCGTCCTCGCAATTAATCAGCTCGATTATGTGGTCGATAGCCTTAAGAGCTAGCTCGTAAACTTCAATAGACTGGGATGGCAAGATATAGAAGCACATAACAAAGATTGATATCCAAGGAAGAGTAATTTTGACTGTCACAAAGTCCAGCTTGGAGGAAGATAAGTGAGGAATCGAGGCTGTCATGGACAGCGATGAGCACTCCTCGGCTGGGGGAAGTCAGTGGGTAGATTGAGGAGGTTATTGGGGAAGATGGTTAACGATGGAGGAAACAGTTCCAGGTTATGAATGCTGGGGATTAAGTTCGTTTCACGAGCGATAATGTCGACAGGTAGGGCATGGGTGTTTTTTTAGAATGGATTGGGTCTTTGAGCGAAGACCTCTTACGTTCTGATAATATATGATAAGGGGGGTTATACTGTCGATTTTGGAAAGGGGTAGGGGAGATCATTTTCTCTTCAGTGGTTACAATAAACTAATGTCTAAAATATATAACTTTATGGAATTCGTTTCAAATAGAGCGATCAACTTCTTTAAAGCTTTCAAAAAAACCTATATAAAAAACTGGACGCTGTAGAATTAAGTCATCTTGCCTCCCAATCCTCATAACCATGTCGTGCAGGTTCTAAACGAGCCAGACCTTTTTATTTACGCAGACAACATGAATATATCTTTAAAATAATATCATAATTCGTTGATGGCATCCGATGAAAAATTATATAAAGATAACTTTTTTAGTAGGTGCGAAAAGAATTTGTTGGACCTCAATACCCCCGCTTCAATGGCTGGATGGAAAGGAGGTTATTTCATGCGTTTGATTGCTTATACGTAGGTTCAATTGGCGACTTAAGTCATAAGCAAAATTGGATGGGAGAAATTCTTGACCTTCTTTCCAAGCTTGGCTAATGAACCCGGTTGAGGAAAAACAGACGATTGCGTTTCAGTACGCCGACTCAACGCTATAGATTCGATTTTTCTGAGAGAAGAAAACAAAAAAAAAAAAATTGAATAAACAGCGGATTTAAATTTTTACAATGGGCAAAAAACAAAAACATGGGTCTCCTCACAGCGAGTAATAAATTATCATTAGAAGATGTTTATATGCATGAGCTTTTCCAATCTTTCTTCAAAGTTATCCCTTAATATTTTGAAGCATCAATAAAGTAAAAACAAAAAGGAAAACATCTATGTCGGAAGGAATTATGAATAAATAAAAACAACAGCAGTGCCACAGACACCTACACTTTTGGACAATGTTGTGCATACGAATAACTTCCACTGACACGTTGTTGAATTTAATATATTATATAACAATAATAATATAATATATTATATAACAATTATAATATAATATATTATATAACAAATATAATATATATTATATAACAATTATAATATATATTATATAACAATCATAATATATATTATATAACAATTCTGTATTTTGTCAATGTTACCGAACCATCGAATATTTATTTCTTATTTGCAGGAGATTATTTAGGTGAAAAGAATGAACTCAATGAAGATGTATTGAAGGCGTTCGTTGCCCTGCATGATTTTACAAATCTCATACTAGTCCAAGCTTTAAGGTTTGCAAAAATAATTTGAAAACAATCTACTGGAGTTCTAAACCCTTTAATATATTTTAGGCAGTTCCTGTGGTCATTTAGATTACCAGGAGAAGCACAAAAAATTGATCGGATGATGGAATGTTTCGCGCAGCGATACTGCCAGCTTAATCCTGATATATTTACTAACACGGATACCTGCTATGTTCTTAGCTTTGCGATTATTATGCTGAACACATCTCTACATAATCCATCGGTAAGTAAGAAATAGAAACAACCTAAAGCAGTCATGTTTATCACCGATGGTTACTCTGATACAAATTTCAATCGGGTGTATTTATATATTTTATTATTATTATTTTGTATTTACTGGTTTACTTTTGTTTTATTATTTTATTTATTTACTTTTTTTCTTGTCACGAAAATCCTTTACCCTTATAACTTAATGATTTTCTTTGTATTAGTTAAGTTTTTTTTTTAAGTATTATAGAAGATACACGCTCTTTGAGAGACTTAAGTACTTATCATCAGCGAGCGAGCGAGGAAACGTCGGAGCAGGCGAGTGTGCCGGTGCTCTATGCGGAAGTCGTGATTGTAGTAGTAAAGTTCTGTTTACGTATGGGAGATTGTGTGTAGTGTGTATACAGATCACTTCGGGTTGTTGCGTTAAGCAAGGATAGTGAAGACGGCGATTTGAACATACGATGAAACGGGTGAAAAGCGCAGCATTGAAGCATCAGGCTACTGCCCGCATGTACGAATTCGATTTCTAAACTCAAGTACATTCAACTGATGTTGAATTATTATGTTATCGTTATGGTATACGACTCTGATGCATTTTCTTATTTGAATTTCCTTTCGGTGTTCTTCACTATTTGCTTGCATATTGTGTGTGTATCTGTTAGAAACGCCACAGGCTCCTCTTCGATCATTCGAGCTAGGTGTCCCGTCCATCGGAGTCTACCGAACTATTTTTCTTATAACGTTAGTTTCAAGGTAGATCACGTACAACTCATGGGTGTAGCGTCTCCGGGATCGTCCCCCCTCACATACGGGGCCAACCCTTCACCATAAGATCTTCCTCTCGAACGCGGCTAAGAATTCAGAGTGCCTTTTATTGAGCATCCAGGTCTCGGATCCATACATGAGTACTGGTAACACCATGATCTTGTACAGTAGTAGCTTGGATGTTCTGGAAAATTTCGGGATTTAAAGAGCCCTGATAGACCATAGTAGACTTTGTTGGATTTGATCAACTGTTTGTGTATTTCTTCTTCCATATTGTTATCGGCTGATACTATTGACACCCAAGTTAGTTAAAGGATTGCACTACTTCAAATTCGTGCTCCACTACCCGGATAGTTTGACCCACGTTAGGTCTTCTCTTCGTAGAAGTTGCCACCATGTATTTAGTTTTCCCCTCATTAATATGCAGTCCCAGTTTTTGTGCCGCTTGCTCGATCTGGGTGAAGGAGTCCTGTACAGTGGATTCGGATCTACCGATGATGTCGATGTCATCTGCGTAGGCAAGTATCTGGCTGGACTTGATGACAATAGTCCCTCTTGTTGTAATGCCAGAGTCACGGATTGCTTTCTCCAACGCCAGGTTGAACAGGAGGCAGGCCAGATCGGCCCCATGTCGGAGCACATTAAAGATGTTTATTGGTTTGGACTATTTTTACTTGACTAGTTACGTTGGTCATGGTCAACCTACAAAGTCGTATCAATTTGTTTGGAATGCCGAGCTTTCTCATGCCATTATATAGTTCTACCCTGGCTATGCTGTCCTAGGCGGCCTTAAAGTCTGTAAATAGAAGATATAATGGAATCTTAAATTCCAGACATTTTTCGATCGCCTGCCTAAGGGTGAATATCTTATCAATCGCTGATTTGTCCGGGATGAAGCCACACTGATATTGACTAATGATGATTTTAGCATATGGGGCTATCCGATCTTGTAGGATAGAGGAGAGTATGTTATACCCCTATAATTGCTGCACACTGTGATATTTTTTATTTATTCATTTATTTATTACAATGTAAGTAAATTACATAATAACTTAAATCTAATAGCGCTAGCAACTAAGGCTTTCGGCTAGACAGCACACTGTGATATTTCCCTTCTTATATATGAGGCAAATTATTCCACGACGCCAATCTTCCGGCATCTTCTCTTGCTCCCATACGTGCACCGCGCTCTTATGAACTGCGTGATGAAACGCTGTCCCTCCTTGTTTGATCAGCTCAGCTGGTATGCCATCAGCTCCGGTGGCTTTATTTGAGCTGTCTTATCGCTTTTAATGTCTCCCCAATGCTTGGTGGCGGTAGCATTTGGTCTTGACCTTGCATTGGTTGAGCCTCCAATTCTTCTGTGAGCTGACCATTTAGCAATTCATTGAAGTTCACTTCCCATCGCTCCAGAATGCCTTCAGGATCGGTAATCAGATTACCCTCTTTATCCTTGCAGTAAGTGCAGGTTGTGTACCGCGTCATACCTCGGATTATTTGGTAAAACTTCCGCTCCTGGTGCGGACCTCGCTCTCTACTTTTCTCTATTTGACAGACTAGATTTATTCCCAGGCACTTTTCTTTTGTCTGTGAAGTCTTTTTTCAGATCTTCTGAGCTGTTTGTATTTCTCCTTGCGTGCCCACGTCCTATGAGACTGCTGTATTGTCCAGTATGCAGCATTCTTACGTTCAGTCGTTAGTTTGCAGTCATCATCAAACCAGTCGCTCCGATCTCTAGGACTACTGCCTAAGATGGAGTTAGCAGTACTAATGACAGTATTCTTAAGGCGTGTCCATTTCTCTTCTACGCCCGGAATTTTGACCCCAGGATTTACTCTCCCTCCGTCGAGCTCTTCGAGGGCGAGTCTTAATGCATGACCAAAGGTGTTACTGGTATTCTCATTGCGTAAGGCAGCCGTGTTGATTCGAACCTGATCCGCGGATGCAATGCGTCTCCGTAAGGCAATCCGCGCTCTGAAAACTGTACCAACAAGATAGTGATCCGAGTCGACGTTGGCACCGCGGTACAATCGTACCGGCATCATGCTCGAAGAGTGGCGGCGATCTATGAACACGTGGCCAATTTGGTTGCGAGTGGCTCCATCAGGTGATACCCGGGTGGCTTTGTCGATATATTACGCGGAAACCTGGTACTTGCAACGTCCAAGTTTTTCGATGCTGCCAGTTCGATGATTCGCAGTCCATTGTCATTAGTGTTCTCATGCAAACTATGGGAACCTGCGTAGTGTCTGAAAACCGGCTCCCGACCTATTTTTGCATTCAAATCACCAAGAACGATTTTCACATCGTATCTTGGGCAGACGTAGAGGGCCCGTTCGACGTTCTCGTAGTATTCTTCTTTTTCGTCGTCAGGGGACTCATCTGTAGGTCCGTGGACGTTTATGAGGCTTATGTTCTTAAACATAAGCCTCATAAACATAGTCTTTCATTTATTGCATTAAAGCTGATAATGGCAGGCTTCAGTTTTTGGCTTACTAAAAACCCTACCCCGAGCTCATGGTGTTTTGCATGACAGCTGTAATAAATCTCATACTCGTTTCCTTGAATAACACCACTCACCGTCCGTCTTATTTCTTGTAATACTGTTATGTCAGCCTTATATTCGGACAGAGCATCGGCTAGCTCCTGTGCAGCTCGAGCTCTGTATAGTGAGCGGACGTTCCATGAGAAAATTCTCAAATCGTTTACCCATTTTCGTTTCGGTGGTCGTCGTCGTGTATCCAGTCCATATCCGAGGCTTGTTAAATTTGTCACAATAATTCATTTTTACGGGCCTGGTTATTAGCCTTGCGCCAACCTTTCTCAGGATGTCGCTGCATGCATTGGTTCACTACTTGGTGGGTATCAAAGTAGCTATCCAGGGGGGCCACGTGGTGACTGCATGTCAGCTTGGATTGAACAGGGACAAGGATCGTCCTGCCCTTCGCCGCGTTGAAAGCAATCAGTGACTTTGCCCCGTATGTTCCCTCTCACACCCGCGAACACAACTTTTGGTGATGGAAAAAGGTGAAGAATTATTTAAGGCACGGTACTGCGTCATGTTGACCTTAATTATTAGCAGGTTGGAACTGTTCAGGCGCAGAAAAACTTGCAGCATATGTCACATTCGAATGGCGCGGCTTGAACGGTTCCTCTTTACTCCGTACGGTCGAAAACAGGCCTTAAAGCTAGTTTGTCTAATACCATTTTTAGCCAAGGCTGAAACATTTAATGGGCGATACCCAGCTGACTATTTCACTTAATGTCTCTCTCTAACTTCCTTCCATTTCCCGTTCTACCCCTCACCATCGCATTTAAGTTATTAATTGATTATATAAATTAGTTCGATAGTAAGCCCGTAAGAATCTTTTTGCAAGCTTGCTCTGAGCTAATACGTGGGATAGTATGACCACTAAAAAAAAAAAAATTATGTATACGCTGCGTAAATCAATAACAAATATATTTGTGTATACATTTTGTCTACACACTACAATCATTTGCAAATCTTATCGCGCATTTTAAAAGTCTTTCTAAAGTGGAAACAGGGGTCTTATCGCGCATTTTTAAAGTCTTTCCGGGGGGCGAGCAGAGGTCTTTGAAACCTCAAATCAGGTGTTGACATTAAACTCACACCTTGTAGGAGTGAATGTTTTCTACACTTTCTGTATTAGAAATCGGGAATCTATTATTTAAAACCCATACGTGTGTAGAATTAGTGTTTTCGTCGGCTTATCTTTGTCACCGAGTGTATGAAAGATATCGCCTTCATTTGATCTTTCTGTAAGTTGTATAGAGGCACCTCACAGTTTAGATCTGTTTCTCAGTGCCGATAATAGCTGCTTTTGTTTATCAGACTCTTGAGTGGTTTGCCATTCTTTGAGATTTTATTTTAAGACCTAAATTGGTTCGAGGTGTGGATTATCCACTTTGGGAGACGAGTATTTGATAGATGAATTTCCGATCGAATGTTCTTAGTGATTATATTACCGTGGTTGAAAATCCACAAATCTGACAATTTTTAGTTACCTTAAACAATAAGATATTCGCAGAAATCTTAGGTTTGGCCTCCTTTAGGATTTAGATGGTTTTTAATATTATAACGCATTTATTTTGCGGAAAAATAAATATTGTAACCTTCTATATTCCTAGGTTAAGTGCTGAAGTCGATTTTTATGAAACACATTTTACTTAATTCGATGGTTGTCTGCGAACACTTGTTAATTGTGTCACATTGAAAGTTTGCTTTTAGAAGTCCTTTCGGTCCGTTATACAGGTGATCATTTCAGTATTATTTCTTACTCATTTTAATCGCTCACGCGTGGCGTGGCTCTCTAGTTATTTTAAAATAAAAAAAGAGAAGGACCGTGTTCCTAGTAAGTTTAAGGGGGTATCCTGGTGTAGAAGAAAAAAAAGGTTTAAATTAATTTTTTCATTAAATTTTATGCATAAACAAGCAAATTATAAGTAAAAGACATCAGCGCCAAAATAAAAATGTTTTGCGGTGTGCAGTGTAGAGCCTCGTTACATGATTCGTAAAAAAATTGTTTTATTTAGTTATGAGTGTAGTCAATTGATGAGTATTTAAGGTATTTAAAAAAATTTTTTTTTTATAAAAAACGTGATTGTAGAAAAATTCTTTTTTTGCGAAAATGTTCAACTTATTTTTGTTTATAACTTTTTATAAACATTTTAACTTCTAAAAATTCATTTATCAAGTGGCAAATTAACTAACCTCTTATTTAAAAAACCATCATATGAATTCATCTGTAACATTATGAGTTATCTTACACACACGTTTCAAAAACATGGTCTTGAGAAAAATGCATTTAAAGTTACCGAACACTGTACAGTGTGGTCGGACATGGGTACTTTTCGAGCTCATTTTGACACGCTAAAATACAAGTGCATACTTGGGGATTTGAAAGCATATTCTACAAGTGGTATACTATCGAATAAGACAAAAAAAAAATCGATTTTTTGAAGCCACCACACCAGGATATCTCCTCAATTGCGCTATAGGTTATAGGTTTACAATTGTCTACTCAGATATAAAGATTGTTTGGTTTTCTCTTTTTCACCTCTAAAACATGCATTGCGTAATTGTTTTTGTAATGTTGTGGGGGTTCTCTATATCACACGGAGAACCAACCCACAATTCTTACCTAACTTCGACCGCTAACAGCGCGTCACCATAACCCAAACCTGCAATAGTACATAACCCAAACCCGCAAACATGCAAAGAATACACTTCCCAACCTGTAATAAAATGCAGTTTCAAACTTACAACGGAATATTAATCATCTCCCTCAACTACATCAAACCGCATACATTTTTCCCAAAAACCACTTCGGTTAATTTCCTATTTACTCTATATCCCTCGCTTACAACCAAGCAGCGTTAATTTCCCCCGAAAACCATTCCAACCCAGTTCCTGCTTAAACCATTTCCCTCGCTTGTAACCAAGCAACATTTACTTTCCCCGAACCCCATTTTGGCTCCCATCCCAACTAAACCAATTGAAACAACACCAATTCTCCTTCCTGGTAAGTCACCAGCACGATGCGTTGCATTCCCACGAAACAACCATCGCAACGACCAAGACCCATATTCCTTTGTTTAACCGACAACTCATTCCCATACTTGGTCGTGTTTCCAAAACCGATTTCTCCGCATACATAGCGACAGAGGAATCCAATTCAGCCTGTACGGCAGTAATTCTCTGGAACTAAATTCTCTACGCACGCATAGCAACCCTTTTCAAATTCCTAGTAAGGGGCAGTGAGTTTATTTAGCTATGACTCCACTGCCACGACATGATGAATGGATTCCCACCCTTTTCTAGTGCGTCGAGTCACAACCACCGCCGAGTTTTTACCCTACCAGAGTGCGCTCCAAGGAGTCAAGTTGGACAGCAAGCGAAGCGACAGGGTCGGAGTAAAATAAGTGGAAAGAACGCGTTTTGAAATACTAATTATTAAGTTCTATGTGAAGCGTAATAACCCATGAGTATCTCGCATTGGCCGAGAGCAAAGTGTTTTAAAGAAGAACAAAACTGAATAAAATCCATTGTGACAAAGGAACAAAAACAAAACAATTGCCTTTTTCTTTCTGCGTCGGTTGCATAGAGCAAAGTGCTTTAAAGAAGAACAAAACTGGATAAAAACCCTTGTGACAAAGGGACAAAAATAGAACGATTGCCTTTTCTTCCTGCGTCGGTTGTATAGAACAAGTGTTGTGAAGGAGAACAAAACCGAATAACAACCGATGTGACAAAAGAACAAAAATAGAACAATTGCCTCTTCTTCCTGTGTCGGTTGTATAGAGCAAAGTGTTGTGAAGGAGAACAAAACCGAATAAAAACCATTGTGACGAAAAACCGAAAGTGGGACGATTGCTTTTCCTTCCTGATTCGGTCGCATGCAGCGCACTTAGTTTAGTTGTTCAACGTAAAACAATTGAAGACAGCGCCTTGTCATCTTGGCATTTTTCCGACCTCTTGTGTGTTCGGTGATTTGCCTTTCCCTCGGTGGGAGGTTTAGTGAATCCTGCGCCCCAACGAACCCACCCCCACACTGTGTCCAGATCTAAATCACATAATACTAAAAATTAGCTTAAACATTCGTTTTATCTTTCTATATTACCTATGCCAGGGTATCTCCTTTTATAGGCTGCTTAACAAATTCAAGCCCCTATTAGTCCTAAGTTTTATTCTCTCTCTTCGTCCTCTCAACCTCTCTCCACCATTGACAGCTACCACATGCCTCTTCTCGTCCTTTTTTCACAATTTAGCGCTGAAATCCACTCTGCCCCAAAATCATTCCTCATATAACTTTTACGAAGCGAAATTCTGCTTTATAAATAATTATGTTAGCAGAATCCCATTCCGATTACTTAACTGCGGAAGAAATTTATTATTCCTTCGCAAAATTTTTCTCTGGTACTTATCAAATTATCTCGCTACCCATCTCCTTTTCATCGAAATTTATAACTTCTTGTACCAAAATTACATAGTCAAAACATAGGACAGCAAATATGTCATTTTTAGATTTGTCAATTACAAACATAATTCCAACAGTTATTCCACCTCCTTTCATCATCATCATCATCGGCACTACAACCGGGAACCGGTCTTGGCCTTATTTAGCAAGTCCTGAGGCTTGTTAAATTTTCCATAATGATTTTATTTTTTCTGGGCAAGCTCATTAGTCTTGCGCCAGGGGCTCCCCGACGTTGAATCGAACCCCAGTCTCCCTGGTGACAGGCGGGTATACTAACCACTATACTATCGAGGAGCCCCCACCTCCTTTCACATACTTCTATTACTACTACTACTACTACTACTACTACTACTACTACTACTACTACTACTACTTCTACTTCTACTTCTACTACTAATACTACTAATACTACTACTACTACTACTACTAGTTCATGGCCTTACTTGCCCCGCTGCGCCTTCGTTCCCTATCCTCTGTGCACTCTCCAAGTTTTGCGCTCTGATCCGATCTCCTCAAGATCGCACCTTACATTCTACTCCCTCCTCCGTCGTGGCCTTCCCACCGATCTCTTTCTCGTTATCCTCCCGTCAAGAATTTAAGTACGGTTCTGTCATTGCCCATTCTCTCTACATGCCCGACCCATCATAATCTTCGCGACCGGATTATTCTCACTATTGCAGGTTTCAAGTATAGCTCTTCCAAATCGCGGTTGTGGAGTTTCCCTTCATCATATATCCTGCCAAAGATATACTCCTTAGGACTTTATTCTCGAATACGAAGAATGTGTTCTCTTCTTGTTCTGTAAGCGCCTACGTCTCCCGCCCATATATAGAACAACCGGCATGATTATGGTTCTGTAAATATGGAGCTTTCTATAACGTGATAGAAACTTTTATTTCAGATGGCCCATTATAATTCCTCAGTTGCCCTTAGTCCTTACGCCAATTATTACTCCCCGGTTGTCTAATAGATACACACACGGCACACAAGCCCAATAGTGAAGAGCACAGAAAGAAATTTGAATAAGCAAAAGCCATCAGAGCCGTATACCATAGCGATAACATAACAATTCCACATCAGTTAAATGTACTTGAGTTTAGAAACGAATTTCTACACGCGGCAGTGGCCTGATGTGTTAAGCATTGGTTCAATTTTTAGTGATTATAACTGTCATAGCATCAGTTTGAATCACAAGCTCTTCACTATCATCGCAAACGCTATAATTGGTGACCCCGACGTGATCTGTACACACAGCACACACTTTCCCATAGTAAACAGGGCTTTACTACTGCGGTCCCGACTTCCGCATAGAGCACCGGCACACTCGTCTGCTCCGACGTCCTCTCGCTCGTTCCCCGCTCGCCCCGCCGTCGAACACGAAGTTGATCGTAACAAAGTTACTGAGGAGGGAGTAGGTGGCGTTTCTAACAGATACACACAGCACACAAGTCCAATAGTGAAGAACACCGAAAGAAATTTGAATAGGCAAAAGCAATCAGAGCCGTATACAATAGCGATACATAACAATTCCACACCAGTTAAATGTACTTGAGTTTAGAAATCGAATTTGTATACACGGCAGTGGCCTGGTGTGTTCAGCATTGGTTCAATTTTTAGTGATTCACAACATTCTTCACTATCATCGCATACACTATATTATCCCTTTATAGTGACTGCTTAGCCCGATCCTCACCACCCCACGTCAACTTTTCTTACAACTTCCCCAAAGCTAACTTTTGCTTATTAAATGAGCATCCTAGCAGAATTGCTCTTTACTTTGATCATCTAGAGATAGAAGAAACTATTGCCAGACTCTATAAAGAAATCTACAATGCCGTTTCCCTATGTCCCTTATTCTCGACATAGGATATCGGTTTCATCGCCTTCGTGGTACAACCACAAACTCCACACTCTTCGGAACAGGAGGAATAATTTATGGAACATTTGTGGAACACGTTATTCCAGGGACCACTCCAACTATTTCGGTTCCAATTATAAATTCACCGAGCTTTAGAACTTCCTCTACTACAATTATCTCACAAAAACACAAAACAACCTGATCAACGACCTCAAATTTTTTTTCCTCTTTAATTATTATAAACGTAAATCTGATGTCTATCCGAACTCTCTTTCCTATGACACGATTACTTCAACCGACCCCAAACTGCTGCTAATCTTTTCGTTTCGTTCTTTAAAAAATCGTTCACGGACAACTCCTTCGAGCCTAACCTATCTTACTTCAAAGACCTGGCTGAATTTTCCCTTGGCTCCTTCATCTCTCAACTTATTCAACATCACCTTTTTTTTATTATTATTTATTGGCCTGTAGGAACCCGGAAGTTCATGACCTCACCGACTCGGCTTCGTTCCATCGTTCCCCGTCCTGGGCACTCTCCTTCCACGCTTGACCATTCGATCCGATCTCCTCAAGGTCAAACCTAACATTGTCCTTCCATCTCCGCCGCGGCCTTCCTACCGGTCTCTTTCCCGTTGGTCTACCGTCAAGAATTCTATGCACGGTCCTATCGTTCCCCATTCGCGCCACGTGTCAGCCCATCTTAATCTTCGCGACTTGATTACTCTCACTATTGTAGGTTTGCGATATAGCTGTTCCAATTCGTGGTTGTGGAGTTTCCTCCATTGTCCTGCCTCCTCGTCATATTTACCTCCAAAGATGCTTCTCAAAACTTTATTCTCGAATACGCGGAATTTGTTTTCTTCCCGTCTTGTGAGAGCCCCTGTTTCGCATCCATATAGAACAATCGGCATGATTATGGTTCTATAGACACGGAGCTTTATGTTACGTGATAGCAGTCTGGATTTCATCACCTAGTTGATGAAAAATTAAACTTACTTAAAGCAAGTTCAGCTTGGACCTGATGGACTTTCAGGTGTCCTTTTCAAAAAATGTTCCCCTTCTCATTCCTCCCACTCTGAAAGATCTGCGATCTATCCCCCACACAGGGTGTTATCGTAAATATTTGGAAATCCTCTTTTGTCACCCCCATACATAAAAAGGGGCCTAAAAACGATATTAGTAACTATCGTCCCATCGCCAGACTGTCACATATTCCAAAACTGTTCGAAGGTATTTGTGGGGGCGAAGTCATGGCGCTAGCATGAGGGTTCTACTCCGTCCCCACGATAAAGTTCGCTGATGAAACACGGCGAAGGGGAGACGACCCGACCAGCTCCTATGATGGTTGTAATACGACTTAGCGATGTGAATTCGCTAGCAAGGGAAATTCGGCCAGTGGCGCATGCTCTCTTGATTAAGGGATGCGTTTCCTATTACAAGAGAAACGTGAAGTCTCTCTTTGGGGTAGGTAACCGGATCTCATAGAGAAGATCATGGTGGTATGTATGTAAGTGTGAACATTGGTTATTTTCATGGGATAAGGCCATGAGAACGAAGCTGAAAAATCAAAAGGGAATAATGGGCATCAATAAGATGTGAGTTCGGCTAAGTAAACAAGCTGTATCTCATTGGGTGCTAATTGATTTCTGTTTGCCCATGCCGCGAAATCATGAGAAACGGATCCAGAAAATATTGAAAGACATAAAGGAATTTATGAGCTGAGAGTTCAGCTAAATAAACAAGCTGCAACTCATTAGATAGTAGATGCATTTGGGATACAACAAACAATTTGGATTGTGTATCGTATCGCCAGAATGCCTGCGAAAGAACCGGATTATATTGTTTGCACTGGTGCGTGCTGACGGATTTGGTTGTAGCGTCTATTGCGCAAATTGTATGCAGCTGCTAGGGATTGCTTTGTCGTTGGGTGAAAATGTCGCCAGCCAATGTGTATGTATGGAAATTTATTGTACACATGGTGAGGCTGAGAATAGGTGACGCAATGATCATTATTCCTGATTATGATGGTTACATGGTACGGTAACCGATATGTTTTCTTTCAGGAATATGATGTTTGTTCATTAAGGAATTTTTGGCGGATTTTTATTCCTGTTTGTTGGTCGAATGTTTATGGCCGATGATGCTGTAGTGTTCCGCCGAACACTGTTCGCAGAAAAACAAAAAAAACGAAACCAGAGCGAAGGATAGCGACAATTAAAAACACAAACTCTTTCCTTTTTTTTTCTTTTGACACGCTCCTTTTAATTTTATTTCTATTGTTTTATTATCTTTTACACTTGGTTTTATTTACAATTTCAATTACTTGGGTTTACAAACACTTGAACGCCCGTGGTGATTCTATCAGATGCAGGTGCGTGTACATTTATCTTTTCTTATATCCTGCTTTGTGTATTGGATGCGAGGTGAACTATTCGATGGCAAAGCGAAGTGTCACACTCGATGGAAATTTTTACTGTGCTTAATTTGACTTACTGTTCGTTGTCATCCACGGTTAACAAGAAATGTTTTTAACTAATATCGCGATTGACTAATTCACAGGACACATATACTCGCGACTTTCTGGCACACGTTAGGGAACACGACAGCGTCACTAGGAGGATAACCGCGGTGGCAGTTCGGTCGATTTTCTTAAGTTGCCTGGCGTCGTTTTGGAAGGTTTACTTCGGGGAGGCAGTTGCTGTAACGATTATCGGCGCGGCGCGGACTAACGTCCGTGTTCGGTTCTCTATGCCGACTCTCTACTAGACGGATGCTCGAAGTAAACTGAAAATTCTCCTCCCCATATCGAATTTTTTTTCAGCCCCCATCTGAAACAGAAAATTTCCCATCCAGTATGCAAAGAAAATTTTCCCATCATCAATCATTCTTCTTTCCGTCTTCCTTATCGGAATCTTGTTTCTTTGTTTGGCGATCGATCGTACCGCCGCTTAATTTTCGATCTTTTCCTGGGATTTGTTTATGTTCCCCATCTGGCCCAAGACAACGAGGTTCTTGTGTGGTTCAGATGGGTACAAAGGAACCGTAGGATCGGTATAGTTTTTTTGTTAGCATTTCCAAATCATAAACATCTAGCGAGTGATCTACGTTAAGATGTTTATGATTGCATGACTGTTGGTCGGCGGCGAATCGCTATCCTTTGTCTGCACCCGTGTGCCTTTTAGGTTTTGGGTCATGCTGGGAATTTAGGTGCTAATTGGTATTAGTTACCAGCGGAGATATTCGTTGTCCGGTTTGTTTACCGAAGAACGCGTTTAATGGGTGCAATGCATTGATGCCCTGAATGGGTGCGTTGGCTTGGATGCGTTGAATTCAATATTAGAGACTTTTGAACGTTTACCTCGATTGTTTTCTGTTATTGAATTCAATGTTGGTGTGTGAAATGTTACCTTCTGTTTCAGGTGGGAGTAAGGACTTTTGGGACACGTGTCTGTGGGCACGTGTGATGGATAAAGGAGAGTATGTTCGTTGACGGACAGGACATCTCAACCTATAGTGGGTTGTGTGGTTAGTAGAACCGCTACAAATTCTTCTAGGATGGTAAATTTGATGCATTGAATTATTTTTAAAAATTTAGCAGATGCGTTGATGCATGGAAAAATGCCCTTGTTGGTGAAATTCTTTTCAGTAATTTCTAGGTAATGCATTGGAAGCATTAACTGTCCTTGGACAAGGAAATGTTTCCAGGTGCTAATACAATGGAATTATCGGGAAACAATGGAGTTTGAGGAGCTTCAGCACGGAAGCTTGGGGGTAATTGGGCAAGTAGACAGTGGCGTTTGGCGGAACCGCCACATATTCTTTACAACGCGTTATGTTTCCGCTGCAAACCACCATCTCACCCAACCAGCATGGTTTCCTTATAGGTAGGTCGACCACCACCATTTTGTTTGAGTTCTCATCCCACACTCTCCGTGCCTTAGAGAATGGCAGCGAAGTCGATGTAATCACAACCGATTTCAGCAAAGCATTCCACAAAATCTCCCACAATCTCATCCTTTAAGCTATCCTGCCTTGGTTTCGAACCCTACTGATTAAGTGGATTTCTTCCTATCTTACCGTGTCAGATTTAGATTCACCCTCTCCAATCCTACGTCAGGGGTTCCTCGGGGCTGTCATCTTGAACCCCTCCTATTCATTCTTACTATTAGCGATATAGACTCCAGTATCAAGCACTCCTCCATCTCTCTATACTCGGGCGACACTAAGCTCTTAAAGACGATCGCTTCTCTCTCGACTCCTCACTTCCCGAAATGGTTCTCGACAGCCTTTCGACGTGGTGCCAAAACAACTGCCTCCAAGTAAATATTGCCAAATGGCACTCAATCACCTTGCCCACCACACCCTGTATGGTTCTAACAAACCTATTTCTCGAATGCCAACGTAAAGTTAACTTTTTTTGATTTTAATCCCGGAAATTCTACAGTTAAACTACGTCTTTTAAATAATTCCTCCTAACTCCGCTTAAATACCGTCCATTATCATACCTATCCCATCTTTTAATATCCTCCAGACTCCTCCTAGGTTTAAGTTAATTTATAACTTGTCCATTAAGCTCAATTAATTGGGGTTCTGACCTCACCAAATGATGAAATCACTTTTCCTAAATTTCTAACTTTTGTCCGTCTTTAAACGCGCATTGTGGTTGGTTGTACTTTAAGGATATTAATATTCGTTTAAGGTGTACACATTATAAATAACGGATGTTCTGCCTGTTCCAACTTCTCTCTAGTACGCGACATATCTCATGATATTACAAGAGCAGTTTGGTCCTTAGAATACGTAAATGTAAGAACGTGAAATACCTTCAACATACTCGACCATCTATTTTCTTATTTGTTACTTTGTTCTGTCATTTTAATTTTAATCCATTATGTTTTTTGTTCTTATTTTTATCTAGATGTTGATTTTAATTTATTATATCTCATTTTTTGCTTAATAGTTTTTATTTTCGTTAGCTACTATTTATTTAGTATTTTACTATTATTATGTCTATTTGCTTTATTTTTCGCGTCGAATTTTTATATTCCTATTTTCATGGCTATTTCTATTTTTAAAAAAGGTAAAAGACAAACCAACAGTTGAGCAGTTCATATCAATGAACCGTGGAATTAACAACGGAGGCGATCTTCCTCGAGGCTTACTAGAATCTCTATATGAGTCTATACGTACAGAACCATTTAAAATCCCTCAAGACGATGGTAATGATCTAATGCACACATTCTTTAATCCAGACAAAGAGGGTTGGCTGTGGAAGCAAGGAGGAAGGTTTGTAAAATCCTGAATTAATTTAGTGTGGATTCGTTATACATTTTAACGGTTGTTAGGTATAAGTCCTGGAAGAGGAGATGGTTCATATTGAACGATAATTGTTTATACTATTTCGAATATACTACTGATAAGGAACCTAGAGGCATAATTCCACTGGAGAATATCTCGGTGAGTCTTTCAATTGTTGTTTACTACTTCTATGCGTTTCTAATTAATATTTATTTTTTGATTAGGTACGAGAAATTCACGACAGAAGTAAACCGCACTGCTTTGAACTCTTTGCAACGGGAGGCGCTGATATTATTAAAGCTTGTAAGACTGATTCAGAGGGAAAAGTAAGTATATTATTGTATGAATCGTTCGTTTTGAAAGTGGTGAAGTATATAGCGTTTTGCAATTGTTCTGAAGGACATGATTCGAACCAACACTTTGAAAAGGTTATAACTAAAGCACTAACACTACAGCGTACGGCCGCGTGTACGCGTGGTTATTACAACTCGCTACTTAAACTGTCTTTTTCGATCCATTTTTTTTGGTGCTGTGTTCTTCACTGCGGTTGCAGTTGCATGTATGTCCGCTGAAATCGCCACAATGAAGCTTGAAACCGACCGCAATAATGAATTCAGTCTGCTAATGTTGAAATAAGATCGTGCAAATAGATTCAAATAGACCAACGAATTTAATGATTCATTACTGTTTTTTTTTATTTTTTTTTTATTTTTTATATTAGACTTCTCTCGGGAGATCCGAACCTATAGCGCCGAGTGGGCGCCCCGAGATGCCATCAAATAACTGTTGCAGTTCTTTTTGAACAGTTGCAGGTTGTAACGCTCCGGGAAGACTCGCATGGGAAGGGAGTTCCGAGTTCCACAGCTTCCCCGCTCTGTAACGGAACGAGTTCTGATGCGGGGATGTTCGCGCCGTCGGGAGATGAACCACAAACGGGTGCGATCCGTCGGATTGTCTTGTGGAGCGCATATAAACCGAATTGCGTGGAACAATACCAAGAATCTCCGACGAACAGCACCCGTGATAATATCTGTAAAACAGACAGAGGTCGGCTACGCGCCTTCGATGTGATAGCGACTGTAGTCCCGACGTCAACGCCGAGTCCCCGATCAGGCGGATCAGTCGTCTCTGTATGCTCTCAAGTAGGTCGAGGGTATGTTTAGGAGCAGAGCTCTAAAGATGAGAGCAATATTCGAGCGCCGATCTAATTTGAGATTTATGCAGAAGAAAAAGTTGGACTGGGGTAAAATATTTCTTGGCTCTAAAAAGATAGCTCAGTTTTCCTGAGGCTGACCTGGCGATACTCGACACGTGTTTATGTCATGATACATTCCCACAAACCGTGACGCCGAGCAATTTCAAACTTTCCCCAGCCTCGAGGGCCCGGCCATTCATCATCAGCTGTGGAACCGATGATCCACTTTTCTTTGTGAATGTTGTATATTGTGTCTTCGCTGCATTGAAGTCGACGAGATTAGCCCTTTCCCACTGCAGAACCCTATCTAGACTCTCTGTCCGTTCCTCGCCACCTTTCGAACATAATCCCCGCCATTGCTGTCCCTTCGAAGATTGATAACTCAACAATGCAGGCGTGTGCAATCGCTAATATTTGAATGTAGATTCACTATGGAATGTGGGTCCCAGTTAATGTGTCGATTTTTAATACTATACCTGTAATTTACTTCCGTTATATTTTCAATCCATAAAGACATGCCTGTCTTTAATTTTACGAAGCTTATTATGTAACACTTGCGCCAACCTTTCTCAAGATGTCGCTGCATGCATTGGTTCCCTACTTGGCGGGTGCCAAAGTAGCTATCCAGGGGTGTCACCTGTGACACGGATCGTCCTGGTCTTCGCCGGGTTGAAAGCAATCAGTGACTTTGCCCTGTATGTTCGCTCCCATCCTCCCTTGAGAGCAAATCATCATCATCATCGGCACTACAACCGGGAGCCGGTCTTGGCCTTATTTAGCAAGTCCTGAGGCTTGTTAAATTTTCCATAATGATTTTTTTTTTTTTTTTTTTTTTTGGCAAGGTTATTAGTCTTGAGCGCAAATACGCAATGGTAAATACACATGAATGCCCTATTTTGATTGCTTTGGGTACTCTTGTCCGATACTCGGGCATATCCGAAAAATAAAAATTTCACTTTAAATATACAAGACATCACCTAAAATGGATCTAATTAACCTACCATCTAGTAGTACGAGGGTTGCCTCTTATGTTTCGGGATTTGGCAACCCTAGTGTTGCAATCCGGCAATTGACAGCTCTCAGAACGTTTTGACATACGAGCGCTATTTGTGTTATTTACAGTAACTTAAAAGATTCATCTCGGCCCTAAAATGGAATTAAATCGTCAACATTTTCGTGCGATTATTTTTTACAACTTTTGGCGTGGATTAACTCAGCAACAGCGCATGGATGAACTTAATTCAATTTTTGGCGATGAAGCTCCATCAAGGACCAGTGTTTATCGATGGTATGGTGAATTCAATCGTGGTCGTAGTTCACTCCAAGATGAATTTCGTGAAGGTCGTCCAAAATCAGTTGTTGTTCCGAAAACCATTGATGCTGTGCGCGAACTGATATTGGAAGATCGTCATGTGACCTATCGTGAGATTGAGACAACCTTAGGCGTTAGTGGGACCAGCATACATTCAATATTGCATAAACATTTGACTGTCAAAAAAATTTGTTCGCGTTGGATCCCACACAATTTGTCAATCGCCCAAAAAAAGGCTCGTGTCAATTGGTCGAACGAAATGCTCAAAAAATACGGTCGCGGTGCTTCGAAACACGTCTATGACATCGTGACAGGTGATGAATCGTGGATTTACGCGTATGAGCCCGAAAGTAAACAGCAGTCGACTGTCTGGGTGTTTCAAAATGAGCCAAATCCAACAAAAGTTGTTCGCGCACGAAGCACTTCCAAGCAAATGTTCGCCTGTTTTTTAGGAAAAACTGGATATGTCGCAACCGTACCACTAGAACAACACAGAACAGTCAATTCTGAGTGGTACACAACCATCTGTTTGCCAGTTGTCTTCCAAGAAATCAGGAAAACCAACCGCCGAAGACGGATCACTCTTCACCACGACAATGCGAGCTCTCACACATGGGCTGCGACAACTGCATTTTTGAGCACCCAAAACATCGATTTGATGGGTCATCCGCCGTATAGTTCTGGCTTGGCACCGAATGACTTCTTTTTATTCCCGTACGTAAAAACCAAACTGAGAGGTCAACGTTTTTCGACACTCGAAGAAGCGGTTGCTGCATTCAGAATGCATGTGTTGGAGATACCTCAATCAGAGTGGCAAAAGTGCTTCGACAATTGGTTCAAACGCATGCAAAAGTGTATAGATCTTCATGGGGAATATTTTGAAAATCAATAAAGTGATTTTCGATGATCAATATTTGTTTTTGTTCTCTAATCCCGAAATATAAAAGGCAACCCTCGTATTAACATGGCAGTTGCTAGTACAATTTAATGCTCCAATAGACCCCGACTTGTCATGGGTCTATGCTATAAGTTATCGACAATCAATGTCCAATGAGTGATTGTTGAATTAGTAGATCAACTCCTTTCATCGCACCGTCTTAAACTCTCACTATGATTGACAAACACATCTAACTAAAATGATATAATATATGTACACTAAAATGTAACCTAATTTGTTATTTTACAATTTCAGGTTGTAGAAGGTAAACATACTGTTTACAGAATGTCTGCAGCAACGGAAGAAGACCAACAAGAGTGGATCAAACGACTGACACAGTCAATTAGTCATAATCCCTTCTACGATATTCTAGTACAAAGGAAAAAGAAAGCACTTAGCAATAGTTAGTATTAAGCCTACCAAAGGAACTAAACAAGTATCCTGCACGCATGGGAATATAAGGATTTACTACATACCCAGATAACTGAATCATCACCTGCAATATTGAAATAATATATAAAATTTCATAATTTTTATTTTAAACATTTGTATTTTCTCGTTAGTATTAGTTTCCTTAATTTTTCGTTATTTTTATATAATAATTATTGTATTAATGTTGATTAAATGTTTAAAGTCTCCCAAGACAACAACTGATACAAATGTCAGTAGATTAGAAAATAACTCAACCACGAACCTCGTGTTTGGTAAAATTGTGATATAATTTATTTAGTTGGGACTTTGTTTAAAATATATATATACAAGTATAAATAGGTATTCAAATAACTATTATTGCAATAATAACGATGCTAAGTATTTCAAATAGCCTCTGGTATATCCTTGAGTTTATGCAGATAAAAAATGATTGCACTGATTGTTTGTAAAACTAAACCGGAGGCTCTAATTCAAAATATTATAGAATTCATATACATCGCAGTTCTAAGCCAAAAACCAAGTTTATGTAAACACAATTAGGAGTCTTGTAGATAGTTGTGTTATAATACTTCTTTAGTTTGATCATATCACTTTTTTAATTGTATTATAACACTTGTCTAGTACTGCCATATCAGTTCTTTAGTTGTGTTCAAACATTTCCTTGGTGTTCATATCTCTTTCAAGTGTTCTCAATTTTGTATAAATCATTCATTGTCGCCTTAAATTTGCTTATTGAATTTTGAGCTATCGACTGTGACATAGGAACATTTTGATTATAGTTATAATGAGAGATGAGCGTGCTGTACGAGTTATCTTACATTATCAAACGTGTAGATTGGTTAAAGAAAAGATATTCACACCCGAAGATATTTACAAATTATAATACTCAGTCGGTTCCTTTGCCACTTTGAAATATCGTTCGATCCATATTAATGAAATTGTTTCTACAAATGTTTAACAGCAACTGAACCGGATTCACCTAAGTGTTGATCTGATCGAACTAATAACTTTTTGTGCCATTACAGTATCAAGGAAAATAAAACCTTGACTCTTCTAAAATCTTAACCGTTTTCGTCTAATAATTAATAGGACTTGTGACCATGCACAAGCCAATTTTCGAACTTAAATACACCTATTTCTAAAAATTAAAATGTAATTATTCAGACGTATAACAATTTATCCAGTTACTTTTTGTATTGATGTTTAAGCTATGAATACAAACGTCTTTCTTAAACCCAATCTGCACTAAAATCTTGGTTTTGTTTGATAATTGGCCGAAAAATGGTGTAAAATAACTACTTGCAAGTATCGAACCACATACGTATCATTATTTGTAGTTTTCATGTGTTGTATAAATTAGTTTCATTGTTAAGCAAGTAAATGTAAATAATTTATATTGTTTTGTATTCTCTAATTTAGACAAATTCATGTAGCTTAAGCTTGTAATATATTTTCTCAGTTAATTTTTTCTTGTTTTCTTTATTTGCAATAAATAATAAGATATTTTATGATTTATATCGTTTAGGAGTTTCGTTAAATGCAAATTTATATAAAAAATAGTTGCAGGCTGAATTAAAGTAAAATAAATGTAAAACAATATTTAAGACGAAATTGAAACACCAAATTTTGTAATATATACAAATAACTTATGTGTACAATTTTCTTCCTTTAAACATATTTTTGCATACATAAAGAACGCTTATGTATAATATTATATAAATTGTAAGTAGTTTATCAATATTATATAATTTAATTTTTTTTATATAAACTTATACTCCTACTTCGTAAAAAAATTATATACATAATAAAGATACGTTTATACAAAACAATAGTATTTTTCTGACATTAAGAATAATTAAACGCCACAATGAATAATCCTCAAGTTTGGTTCAATTTCAAGTGCGGACAACTAATTCAGAGGAATGGGGAAGGTTGAATATATATATATGGAGAGTGGATCTTCTACGATAAACTTATGATAGATGCATGTGGGGTGATCTGGAACATGCATCAAGATCGCCGGCAAAGTTTAGTGGGGCTACCATCCCATTTATTGGCTTAATTCAAGCAACATAATTACCTATATCTGATGTATATATATGTTACAAACTGGAGAGCCTAAGAACTATCTTCATCATCATCATCGGCACTACAACCGGCATCCGGTCTTGGCCTTATTTAGCAAGTCTCTCCACCGATATTCAGTCCATATCTGAGACTTATTAAATTATATATTTTTTATTTTATTTATTATTTATTATAATGTAAGAAAATTACATAGTAAATTAAATCTAGTAGCACTTGCAACTAAGTCTTTCGGCTAGCTTTTATAAATGTATGTCTGTACATTTTTGTATTTTTGTTTTCAGATCTAATTTTGTAACTTACCTAGGAAGTTGGCTTGGAGATGATGTTGATGATGTCGTCTTGAAAATGTAGTTGAGCCAGGGTTTTCATGCCCGCGCATTCTAATAGTATGTGTTTGGATGTTAATCTGGAGTTGGAACTGGCAATATGACAGGTGGGTGGGTTTATGGGTGTTTATTCGTCACGGTATGTGCCGGGTCGACACAGGTTCACCAAGACGACTCAACTGCTTAGCCGTTCGTCGTATCGTGACTACTTTGTTCGCCGTGTCTTGGCACTGGTGATAAAAACTTCGGGTTACTTGCGTCTATTGTCTTTATTCCTTTTTTTTTGTTATCACTGGTGTTTGTACACAACGTAATTTCGATCCTTCGATGAAACTTACTCTAGGTTAACATAGGCTTTTAGAATCTTACGTACATTTTAATCTAGGTAAAAACATAAAATCTTAATAATCTCGAGTAAACTTATATTTCAATGTGCAGTACCTGGCTGACTTTCAAACAGACAACTTGTCTCACAGTTTTGCTCGTGCTATTTATCTTAATCAACCGTTATTTTCACAATAATTTTCACAATTTAATTATCATTACCTTGTTTTCTTTGCCTCGTTTTCCGCATACAAAAATTTGAACAAGTGTTATAACCGTTAAGTTATGGCCCCTGGGCCACGTGTGTTAAATAAAATAAAGCGCAAACGGTTGCGTTACGACCCCGTTATTGGAGGCCAAACTCCTCCCGATAAACTTTCAAAAGTGAACAATAAAGTTCTAGAAAAATCTAAAATGTGTTCAAACACTAACTTTTTTCAACCACTTCAAAGTCTGATGGAAGACTCTCCTGAAATGGATCCGACCAATGACGAACAGTGCGCAGAACTTCCTAAAGAAACCGTTCCGCCAATTGTGGTATTAAAAACAACTAGTGCTCAAGTGCGTGATATTTTGAGCAACATTAAGATAGACAAATACTTAATCAAAAACATTTCGCTTGGGCAAAAAATATGTGCCCCAACAATGGACATATATAATAAAATCAGAACCGAACTCTTACGGTTAAAATGTGAGTTTTTCACCCACTCACGTAAGGAAAATCGTCCATTAAAGGTAGTGTTATCCGGGCTAGACTTAATAAGCAACGATATAGTGAAAAATGAGTTAATTGCACTCGGGATTAAGTGCCTAGATGTTAAAACCATCACATTAAATCCGTCAACAAAAGCCCTGTACAAACACTACTTGTACATCGTCTATATTCAACGCGGTACTGTTAAATTAAACGAACTAAAACGGAACTACTCCACCTTGTTCAAAACCATCGTTCGCTGGGATTTTAAAAAACATAATCCAGGTAAGGTCACACAATGTCACAATTGCCAGCTTTATGGTCACGGCTCGATGCATTGTCATATAAATAGCTTCTGTGCAATATGTTCGGGAAACCATAAAACATCCGACTGCAAAACGAATGAGGTCATCAAGTGTGCAAATTCTAGTGGGCCACATAAATCCACCGATCCAGAATGCATAAGCCGAAAGCAGTACATAGACATTCGCCGCAAATTATCCCCACGCGGACGTGGTACAGGAAATACAACCTTCCTACAGCCTCCGAGTGACAAACGGCAGCCAGTGCCCGACCGATTATCTATTGATAATTTTCCTCCACTACCTCGATCTGTGCGTCAACCTTCACTTCCTTCATCCACCTGGGCTTCAGGCCTCCATCAAACCCAGCAACCTTCCAACAGTGATACGACACACACGAAGAAAACTCCGTCAGAAACATTAACTAATGATAACCTGTTCTCATTTAGCGAGATAAACTCACTTCTTAATGAAGTTGTAACCAAGCTTAGTGCTTGTCAAACTAAAGCTGACCAATTTAACGTCATTACTTCATTAGCTATTAAGTACATATACTCGGAAAAAACATGTTAAGAAACTCTCTTAACATCATAACTTGGAATGCGAGAAGCATCAAAAACAAAAAGCATGAATTTTTTAGTTTCTTGATAAATTTTAATATTGACATTGCACTTGTTTCAGAAACCGGGCTCAAACAAGACATTTCTTTCTCACATCAAAATTACACATGTTATCGCCTAGTACATGCTAGTGGTGGAGGTGTCGCCATTGTTGTGAAAAAATGTATAGAACATTCCTTGCGTCCTTCATTGCGCCTCAAGTTAATTGAGGAAATTAGTATAGATGTAACATTAAGTGACAACTCCAAGGTGAGTCTTTTTTCTGTCTATTTCCCTGGAGGAAATAGAAACATTGAGAAATCTACTTACTTTAAGCGGGATCTGCAAAAATTGCATAGACTCAACACTCGAAACAAGGTAATTATTGGTGGTGATCTAAACTGCAGACATCAGTCGTGGAATTGTCTTAGGGCAAACAGCTGGGGTAACATTTTACTAGATGTTACTAAATCCAGCCCAAGTTTTTCCATACTTTATCCACTTCTCCCCACCTATATCCCAGCGAGTGCTAAAAAGAACCCCTAAACTCTTGATCTATATATCACTAATATTCCAAATTACTGCACAGTACCATTAACTCTAAATGCGTTAAGTTCAGACCACCTTCCGATCAGCCTCACAGTGAATCATACAGTAGTTGTAAATCGTACCAGTTTATACCACAACTATTCCGCCGTCAACTGGAATTGTTATAAATCATATATAAACACGAACTTGGTTCTAGGTGATACCAGCCTAAATTCTATAACCTGCAGCGAGCACATTGATATCCTATGCAACAATTTTGTTTCTGTTATCAATCGAGCGGCCGATCTTGCGATACCTAAATGTTCCACTGCTCCAGTTCAGCTTCCTGAAAATATCTTACATCTGATTAGGCTACGAAACTCTGAAAGAAGAAAATGGCTACGTTATAGAATCGATTGTTTTCTAGTTAGTGTTAAAGTCTTAAATAATATCATTAAAAACGAAATCTCAACATATAGGAACAAGTGTTGGAATAAACACCTTTCCTCTCTTGACAAAGCAAGCAAACCGTTCTGGAAAATATCAAAAATTATGAAAAAGAGAGGGTCAAGTATTCCTCCGTTTAAAGTTCACGACAAGTTGTTTATTTCTTCAGTGGAGAAATCGAACCTACTTGCTAACACGTTTAGTAAGAACCACTCCATATCTATGCATCTAAGCGACGCGTATACTGAAGCTGAAGTTGCCAACACTATCTGTACTATCTCAAACACCAGCTGAAAGTACTTACGCAACTAATATCAGCAAAGTTAAAGAATTGATAAAAAAATCTAAATCAAAAAAGGCTGTGGGTCTCGATAATATTAACAACAAATTAATCAAAGCACTTCCACCTGCTGCAAGTAACTATTTAACGTTCATTTTCAACGCTTGTCTTAAGAATTGTTATTTTCCGGACTGTTGGAAAACAGCAGAAGTAATACCTATCCCGAAACCCGGCAAACCGAAGAACAGCCCCGAAAGCTACAGACCTATTAGTCTACTTAGCTGTCTAAGTAAGCTCTTAGAAAAAATCATTAAGGAAAGGATTGATCGTTTTGTGGAAGCCAATAACATCTTACCAAACTTTCAGTTCGGTTTCCGTAGTGGTCACAGCACAATCCACCAAGTCTTGCGCATTAAAAACCACATAGCTGGTAAATTCATCGACAAGGAGTCAACGGGACTGGTTCTTCTAGACACCGAAAAAGCTTTTGATACGGTATGGCACGATGCCTTGATTTATAAGCTACTAAAACTTAAGCTGCCAATACCGCTTATCAAAATTATCCAGAGCTTTCTTCGTTCGAGAAAATATGTTGTGAGTTTAGGAACCGACATATCCTCTACTCACCAAATCCACCATGGTGTACCCCAGGGCTCGGTCCTTGGTCCCATATTATTTACATTGTTTGTCGCAGATTTACCATGTCTAGGTGAAAACATTCAGGTAGCTATGTTTGCCGATGATACAGCCATTTTCTCTTCGGGTGCCTTATTCACTAATGTCTACAACTCTTTGCAAGCAGCTCTTGACAAGCTAGCAGTATATTACAGGAAATGGAAAATAAAAATAAATGGTAATAAAACACAAGCTGTCTGGTTTTCGAGATGTAGGAAACACTGTTACCTACCAAATGGCACTAAACTCAGTATGTGTGCAGTTGATATTGATTGGTCCGAAGACTGTAGATATCTAGGTATTATTCTAGATAAAAAACTCATCTTTCAAAAACACATCACTACCACAATTGACAAAATAAACAAAGTCGTAAGAGTTATGTATCCATTAGTGTGTAGAAAATCAAAGCTTAGCATCGAAAATAAAATTATAATATATAAAACCATTTTTCAAGCGATACTCCTGTACGGGGCCCCTGTATGGTGTAATTGTGCTCGCACACACAAAATAAAATTGCAAAGGTGTCAAAATAAAATATTGAAAATGTTGCTGAATTTGCCATGGCATTATTCGACACATGAACTACATGAAAACGCTAACGTTAAACCGGTAGAGTTCCTTATTGACAAAATCAATCAAAACTTCTTCGTCGATTGTTCTTTTTCTGACAATGTTCTCGTTTCCCGTCTTGCGTTATCCTAAATCTGTCTATGAAAATTATATCGAGGTCATTACTATATAAAATAACCGGAAGCTCGTGCAATATTAGTCTTAAGATTCAAATAAGGGTTTTTTATTGTAGTTTTCCCTTAATTTATTATTTGTTATTCATTAAAATTGTGCTATTGTCGTTATATAGATTTAAGATTATAGTTGTAAAGGAATTGCTTTCCTAAATCTCTTAAGTACTAGTTGTAAAATATACCATAAATGTAATTATCTACCAAATAAAAATTGAATTGAATTGAATATTTCACTGTGGTACACTGTATTTATATCGATAAGCTTATGCTGTACAAAGTGTAGTAAAATTTATGTAAACATATTTTAGGTAGAAAACATACAATCTTTGTTTTGTTTCTTGTAGGGGTTTTTATTTTCAGGAAACGTGTCTCCTGGTCCTTAAAAGGACAAGGCGATCTCTTAAAATTTGACCGCTCCTGAAAACTTGTCCTACAAAAGGGGTCGTTGCCGTGCTTCCTCTGAGTTCAAAGGGAAGAGCAACGTCCTTTGATTCGGCCTCCGTCCTTATGTCTTCACTTGGTCTTCCGTGGGGGCCAGGTGATGCTTAGCTATCCGTCGTCCATAAAAAATGAAAACACGTCTTGTTTCCTTTATGAATATGATTTTATTATATTATTCGGGATTTTCCTGGGGTACTTCCTCCAGGGACTGTGAATTTAGACTGCGGCCCGGACATCACTTGACTATTCCTTTATAAAGGAAAAGGAATCGAAAATTGTATCCCAAAGATACACATTTTCGTGCAACAATCTCGATCTTTTGGATATTTCGGGCGAGATGTTGTATTTACATAAGATAAGAAATCAATTTCTTGAATTCTTATGAAACTATCGCGCAGATGTGTGAATGTATCTGCTTTTGAGTTTTTTGTTTGTTTAACTCAATGGAATTTTTTGGATAGAGATAACGATCTCTGAATTTTGGATTTGGGTGATACTGTGGACCAATGTAGAACAATAAACGAATATTAGATTCGTTTATTGTAACTTTTAATTTTAATTCGGATTTTGGGGTTAATAATGCCGTGGGGGCAAATGTTAGGCAATAAACGAAGGTTTGATTCGTTTATTGAGAATTTTGGTTCATGTTTGGGTTATTGTGGGTTTTGATAAGATTATACGTTTTAGCGTATTATAGCTAGGATTTTGGATTAGGAATGGGGGAAAAAGGTGGTAGGGCTTTTTGGAGCACTACATCTTAATAATCTCAAATAAACTTATGTTTCACTGTGGTACACTGTATTTATATCAATAAGCTTACGTTGTACAAAATGTAGTTACTTTTATGTAAACTGATTTTAGGTCCACACTGGTATTTTTCTACCTCACGTAAACTTATGTTTCAACGTGGTGCACTGTATTTATATTAATAAGCTTATGTTGTACAAAATGTAGTAGAACTTATCTAAACTTTCTTTTGGTTGGCACAGGTATGTGGGTGGAACTTGGAAGGAATTCGTTGTAACGTTATTTCAATTAGCCACTCCAAAAACTTCGGAAATGTGGCACCGTGGTAATTACTCGATTTGTACTCGGGACAGAATGAGCTATTTTCGGTGTGCACGGTCGTAACTTTTCTTAGAACGATTTACAACAAGATAGTTCACCGCGGTCGTAACTTTGCTTCGGACGATTAACAAGCCGCGCTAAAGGATGTTATCCCATGGAATTTACTATTCTCTTTTAATGTTACAGACGGACTGCTTATCTCTTGGGACATCCCATGAGAGATTTTAATTTAATCCACGTAAGACACTACCTGCCCTCACTGTATCCAAAACGCGATTAATTATTGCCACCGAAGCGACAGAATACCAACATACCATCCATCGCCTCGATGACCATATTTTGTAATTTTCCTTTTCGTGGTGAGCCACCACAGAATGGTTGAAACGCACACACACGATGATCCCCTTTGGTTGCTCATCGCGTGTGTCGCCCACCATGCGAACCATGGACATGATATTAGGCAAAAATAAACAACCTTCGCAGCTGGGGCGAGTCCTCCTGAAAAGGGTTAAAATGTTTACACGATCAGCGACTGTGTAAAGCATTATTGCTGATCCTGTACATCACATTTCCATAATAGGATATGTTTATCCGACCAGCACTGTGTGGTACATTCATGCTGATCGGGCGCGTGTTAGGTGTGTCGATGACATCATAGTCAAAGATGATGTACAAGAGATCATTGACACACCTAAACCTAAAAACGCCATCCGACTTTAGACTCAAATGACCCCCAGGGCGATAAAATTATTAATTGCATATTTCAAGCCAATTAACACAAAAGCAATTGATTGCATATGCCGAAAGCGATTGCCCAATAACGCAAAAGCTATTAAATGCATATTCCGGAACAATTACTGCATGTTCCAGCCCAATCAACAGAAGTTAAGAATCGGAAATTGGGTCAATTGAAATTAAATTGCATGGTTGTAATCGAAAGGTGTTAACCCCGGAGGGAATCGAAAAGTGTTGACTCCGGAGGTAATGAGGAAGTGGTTGGTCGAGTAGTCAGTAGTTTGTCTTGGGAGTCGAGAATGGTCGGTCAGTGGTTTGTCGTGAAAGTGGATGGTGGTTAAAGAAAAAGTGAATGAGTAATGAGGCAGGGAGTTCCTAAAAAAAATACAATCAGTTTTTCTTGAGCTAGTGATATTCGGTTGCAAGTGGACTAGTGTGAATCAATACAAAGAAAGATCAAATGAATTAAGATATGGAACCCTAGTGAAAATAAATTAAAGAATGTAAAGAGAGTAAATCTTAGTTAAAAGAGTCGAAGTGAAAGAATGAATAAATATAATGGATGACTAAATGAAATGGAACCTTAATAAAAATAAATTAAAGAGTAAATTGGTTAAATCATAATTCGGAGGATCGAAGTGTAAAAGTAAAGAAAAATAAAGAAAGATCAGACAAACTAATATATACAACAGTAGTGAAAACAAATTATTAAGTTAAATAGTGGATTATAGATTAAGAAACTATAACTAAGTCGATATAATAATAAAGATAAATAAATTGGTTGTAAAACTGAGAAACGAACTTGAGTTTTGTTACTTAATAACTGGTGTTGTTTGGAAAGAAGTGATGCTTATCGTTCCCTCGGTGTTTAATCGTAGACTAATATTCAATGAGTGCTCCTCAATAGTATACTGGTTAGTACACCCGCCTGTCACGCGGGAGACCGGGGTTCGATTCCCCGTCGGGGAGCCTCTGGCGCAAGACTAATGACCTTGCCCGAAAAAAAAAAACAAATCGTTATGGAAAATTTAACAAGCCCGAGAACTTGCTAAATAAGGCCAAGACCGGTTCCCGGTTGTAGTGCCGATGATGATGATGAATATTCAATGAGTACTAGCAAAACCATAACTCGCGCGTTGCTGGCGTCCTCTTATATGAATCGCCATGCACGTGTATGGGAAAGAATCTTTCTTCTTGTGTGCTTGGACAACGCTAAGGATTTACGTCGGCTACGTAATGTTGTACCGAGTTGTATTTTAGGGGCATTTCAATGGTACTTTTGGGCAGTGTTGATTGCTGCATATGCAACCGGATTCGCCTTTGTAGTACATGGTGCGATTCGCACTACTATGCCCTTGTAGGCAATGTCTGTTGTTGCTGATGTATTTTTCGTATCAGCAGACACTGTGCTCTACAGATTTTAGGTGGTTATTGGTATAACCAATGCAGGTAAGTACTTACTTAATTGAAACAGGATGCTTATGAAAAGGGGGTTACCTGGTGGTAGATTGGCAGGTAAGTAGTGGCGTTCGCAAGAACCGCCACAGGTTCGTTTTGTTGATGATATGTTGGTTGGTGATAAGCGAGTGTCCAAGGCGTAGACGGAGGAAGCATTTGATTTTTTGCACTGACGATGTCCGGTAAGATGGTTGGTTCTCTTTTGTTATTTATTGTTTTGTAGATGTGGTTGTACTTTGCCCATTCCAGTTTTTCTATCTTTTGGAATTCTATTTTAAAGTACCTATCGATGTCTTTATTGTTGTGCACATAGAAGGTGGTTAACGGTTCTCTTATAGCCAATTTGGCAGCGTTGTCGGCTGCTTCGTTGCCCTTTATCCCACTGTGACTAGGAACCCAGAGCATTTTGACTTTGGTTTGCTTCTGGATTAGCTTATCCTGGATCAGATTGATGACTTTGATTTTATTGTTTGGGTTTTGGATTGCTTGGATGGTGGATAGGCTGTCGGTGCAAATTAGTGTATTCTTTTTCCTCACTAGTTTGATTGCTTCGAGGACTGCTGTTGCTTCAGGTGAAAATATGGAACAAAATTCAGGTAGCAATCGTTTTTTTAACACTGTATTATTATTGTTTACTATTGCGAATGATGTTCCTTCTTTTGTTTTGGAACCATCGGTGAAGAGTAACTCTCATTCCCGGTGTTGGTTCTTAATTGATTGGAAGTGTTGCTGGTATACCAAGTTGTTTGTTGTATTTTTGGGGAGCTGCGATAAGTCCTCTATGATACATTCTGTTGGTAATAGCCATGTCGGGTAATGCGTTCGTTGTCGTTGTGGCTTAGTTACCACATGGACCTGTTTAGCCAGCTCTATTGCCTCTCTTAGTGCCGAGGTGAATTTCAGAGAACGTTTTCTCCTAAGTATCTGTTTGACATCGTCTAGGATCGGGTTTGACGACATTGCGGGAAATTTGTCAGCTAATTTTGATAATAGCTTTTTTTTCTGTTTTGTATGGATGGAAGCCTGCTTTCAGCCAGTATATTAATAATTGAGGTACCCTTGTGCTTATTCGGGCTGCTGCGTGGTAGGGAGATTTGATCATTTGTAAAGTTGTTTGCTGCAGTTGCCGTATATAGGTAGCCCATAGTCTATTTTAGATAGCAGGACTGCTCTAGTGATAGTGATTAGTGTGTTAGTATGCGCCGAGCCATTTTTACATGACATGTATCTAAGAATATTTAAGGCCAAAATCGGCTCTCGGTTGTAGTGCCGATGATGATGATTTAAGAATATTTAACCGTAAATCTAATTTTTTCTTAAGAGCTAAACAATGGTTCTTAAAATTATATTTACAGTCAAATTGTAAGCCGAGAATTTTTAATGTGCCGACATTACTGATCATCATCATCATCATCATCGGCACTACAACCGGGAACCGGTCTTGGCCTTATTTAGCAAGTCCCTGAGGATTGTTAAATTTTCCATAATGATTTGTTTTTTCCGGGCAAGGTCATTAATCTTGCGCCAGAGGCTCCCCGACGGGGAAACGAACCCGTCTCCCACGTGACAGGCGGGTATACTAACCACTATACTATCGAGGAGCCCAATTTACTGATCATAGCGTTTTCAAAATTTCGTTCTTGTTCCATTTTTTTTTTACATATGTGTATGATCTTGCTTTCTTCCTTTGATATTTTTGATCCGGAACAGTTACACCATATTTGAATGTCACATAGAATATCTTGGAATGTTTTACTATTAAGTCGTTAACATTAGTGAAAATGATAAGGTCATCGGCGTAGAGGCAATGTTTTACAATTTTATATTTCGAGATTACGCTATTTAATTCTTCAAAGGCTATTTTAAATAGTACTACTGATAACGGTGACCCTTGAGGGATACCCGTTTTTACATTATGGACATCAGAAAATACGCCGTTAGCCTTGGGTCTAAATTTTCTATTGTTTAAAAAGGACCTAATAAAATTGAACATGTTGCGTCCTATTTTCCATTTTTGTAGAGCTTGGAGGATAATGTGTGGACCGATGGAAGTATGTTTTTTGCAGGAAAGAGCGGAGATAACGTAGTTATCAATGTGGAGAAGTGCGTCCGTCGTTCCCCTACTTTGTTTAAAGCCGACTTGTTGGATACTTATCAAGTTATATTTTTCCAAGTACCGGCTCAGTCTCTTAGCAACAATTTTTTCCAGTAATTTTCCTGGGCAAGGTAGTAGAGCAATGGGGCGTAAACTGCTGATTGTGTCGGTTGTGGAGTTTGGCTTTGGCAGAGGAATAATCGTGGCTTATTTCCACATTTGAGGTATGATGCCTGTCATGTATATGGAATTAAATAGATTTAGGGGGCGGTCTTTCACAATCTGTGAACTATGTTTTAGCATTTGATAGTCGATTCTATCGAATCCTCGAGTTTTTCCTTTTGTGGTATGAAGACTAGATTCTAGTTCTATATGGGTTATGGGGGCTTCGATAACTTTGTTACAGGGGTTACTGGTGCTACTCAGGGGTGTTGGCTGCACTTCTATTTGGTTTTTGGCGGTATAGAAATCTGGGTGGAAATTGAAGTTGGTGTGCGTATTTGCCCAAAACTCGGCCAAGTATTTGGCTATTTTGCCAGGGCATGTAAGTATGTTGGATCCTGTGTTTATTGATTTAATATTGGGTGGGCTGTAGCTGCCTGTCAGCGTTTTTATGCCGGTCCATATCTTTTTTGGGGTGGATGTTGCATTTAATTTTTCCGTGAAGGCTTTGGTCTTTTCAACTTTAGCTGTTCTTCGGAACAGGGCGTTAAGCTTTTTGTAGCGTATTAGGTGTTGGTCGGTTGGGTGTTTCTTAAAATGTTTCCATGCCGACTGCTTTTCTGCGCGTAGATTTGCCAGATCTGCATTCCACCATGGTACGACTGATTTATAGAATCTTTTTGTTGTCTTCGGGATGGAGCCATTGGCGGTTGCTCGAATGGCTTTTGTAATGATTGATGTTTCTTGGTTTATGTTCGTTTTAGTGCTATGGAGATTGACGAATTGTGTGCTAATTATTTGGAATTTGTTCCAATTTGCTCGGTCAGATTGGAACTTGATCTTTTTCTTATTGCCGTTGCCAGTCGAGACAGAGATTTTAATCGGGAAGTGATCTATAGCGTTTGAAATAATAGTGAAGAAGATCGTGTGATTCGAACTGACGCTATGACAGTTTGAATCAGGAAAAAAATTGAACCTAAGCGTTACCCACCAGGCTACTGGCCGTGTTTAAAATTTGATTTTTAAACTCGACTATACTCCACTGATGTGAATTGTTATGTTATCGCTAAGGTATACTGTTCTAATGTATTTTCTTATTCGATTTTTCGTTCGGTCCTCTTCACTATTTTGCTTGTGAATTGTGTGTGTATCTGTTAGAGTCGCCACAGATTGCTTCCATGCAGATTGTCTAATATGTCCCAGTTAGTTATGAGAGAAAGTTGGGCTGATATTATGGAAAGGTCTACGTTTGTAAAGGTTTTGTGTGTGGAAAAGTGGGTTGACTTGCCGTTATTCAGTATTGCCAAGTGGGATTGTAGCAAAAATTGTTCAACGATTTTACCTCTTTTGTTTGTTGTTCGTGATCCCCATATTGTACTCCATGCATTGAAATCCCCCACTAGGAGGATTGGTGTGTGCATGTTTTGAGTTATGTTATTCAGATCCGCTAGATTGAATGGTTGGTTGGGTGGGATGTAAATTGAGATAACAGTTAAACTTAATTTCCCTGTAAGTTCGATTGCGGTAACCGAGAAAGGGGAAGTAATGTTGAGATGTCTTTGGTTAAGGGCCCTATGTATTAGTATACCGGGCCCCTGTTTAGAGGAGTTGTTTCCTGTGAGGTTGTTGAAGTAGGCTTTATATTCCCGACGCACTTTAGCATTTGAGGACTGGGGTAAGTGAGTTTCTTGCAATGCTATGATCGCTGGTTTTAGTTCCTTTATAAGGATCTGTAGTTCGTGATAGTTATTGTGGAACCGATTCAGGTTCCACTGAAGCATTAAAAGATCGTTTGGGTTGTTGTTAGTGTTTGTTGTGGTGTTCAAAGTGGGGGAGTCAATATAACGGTGGTTGGTTATCTGACTCCGCGCCACACATCTCGTTTCACTCAGTTGTCCAATCCGCACGGATTGGTTTGAGTGAAAGTCGCCTTGTGCCGCGGAGTCAATGTGTTGGTGACAGAGATTAGGATCATATCTTTCCATGATCAGGTAAAGGGAAATTTTCCCTTGAGTCTAAACGGGATTTTTGCATTTCTGCTGAAGTGTGTTTCGATTTGTTTTGTTGTATTCCAGAATACTACCCTTATTAGATTTAACACTGAATCTCCTTACACATCCTTAAAAGCTTCCCTTAACATATATTACATTCTCACTTAATACATACCATTCATAAACATTCACAATATTGCCAGTTACAGCACATTTAATAACCTGCACCTTTTTATTCATTCAAAACATAGTAACTTTGATTTTCGTCCAAATTTTATTCAAGTTAAAAGTCACAGAGACTTTGTTAAAAGTTGTTTTGTTCATGTTATAATTTCCAGTAAATTAGAACACAATGTTCTATAAGTAGAGAAAAAGTTCATTTGTAAAATCAGTTGAGTATCAGAAACAGTGGAGTTAAGTACTAGTTGAGATTAAAAAGTTGAGTTAGAAAGTTTTAAGAGTTAAGTTATCAAGTAGAAGTTTAGTTCAAACCAAGTAGCAATTGAGTTAAGTAATTAGTTCAGTTCAGTTTGAAGAGTAACACAAAGAAGAAGAAAATAAATAAAATAAATCTTGTAAAAATAAATACTTTGAATTATCCCTAATTTAATGAAATAAAAGCAATTTGTGAGCAGACAATAATAATAAAAGGTCCCCGCTCTTCCCTCATCCGAGGAAGCACGGCGCCGGACGTCAACAGTTTGTGTGTGTTTGAGTTTGTATGGGAGAGGCGTTTTATGTTTTGTTTTTTTATTGTGTTTTGTTGTACGATCGGGTGTTTCCTCTTTTCTATTTCCTTTAAGAGGTGGAGGGAAATATATGTGTTTCTTTGGTAGCAGTTTTGTTTGCGGGTATTGGGTCTTGTATGTGTTTTGTTGGGACTGAATTGGCACCAGTTGGTGTTTTTAATGCGGAATCGGTTTTCTTTATTTGTTCAGAATAGAGATCATTATTTATTGTTTGTATGGGATTTTGGTCTCTGTATATGTGTAGCGTTAAGCAAGGATAGTGAAGAAGGGGAATTGAACACACCTTGAAACGGTTGAAAAGCGAAGCAGTGAAGCATCAGACTACTGACCGTGTTTAGAATTTGATTTCCAAACTCGACTATATTCCACTGATGTGAATTATTTTTATTGTTTATCGCTTGGTATACGGTTCTGATGTAGGTATTTCTCTTATTCGATTTTTCGTTGGGTGTTCTTCACTATTTTTGCTTGTGAATTGTGTGTGTATCTGTTAGAATCGCTACATATGCGTTTAGCGTCGGATAGGGATGTTTTATTTTTTGTTTGTATTATTAAAATTTGTTGGTATTGCATATATTTTGGGCATGTGGAGGAAGATGCCATGTGGGGGCCCTGACAGTTTGCACAGATTGTTCTTATGCATTCAGTTTCAGGGTGGGGTGGAAGATTGCATGCATTGCATGCCGTTGTATGTTTGCACCATTTTGCCGCGTGGCCTAGTAATTGGCATTGTCGGCAACGCATAGGCCTTGGAATGTATTCCTTGACCTTGGTGTTGTACCAGCCGATTTCGATTGTTATTGGTGGATGAAGACGGTCAAATGAAAATATCATTAGGCCTGTGGGCTTCCTTTCTCCATTCATCATTTTGGTGAATTTAAACACATCCACAATGCCTTGGGAACTCATTTCTGCTTTTATATCAGGTTGTGGGACGTTTATAAGACAGGGGGCATAAACAATTCCTTTAGAGACGTTTAGTTTGGGGTGTAGTGTTATGTCGACCGGACAGATTGATTCGAATCGTTGGGATTGGATGAATCTATCTGCTGTATCTTGGTCTTTGACTAGAATTAGTATGGAACCATCCCTAAGCAGGGTGATTCTTTCGTACTGTGTACTAATAGAATCAATTATTCTCTTCAGCACAAAGACGTTAACAGATGTTAGTGGCCTTGAAGCATCGGTTGGGTGAATTTGAATAAACCGAGGTGTTTTTGAAGTTGCTTTGTTCGGCAAAGCAGGGAAATCGAAAGACAATGGGCTGCCGGAGTGTCTTTTCTTTTTTGTTGGCACGTTGGTTGCAGAGTCTGAAAGTGGGCATTCTCCCAGTTCTAGGAACCTGTTGCCGGCATGCTGGCTTGGTCCTAGGGCCCTATTTTGGGTTTCTTACCTGATGTGTCCTTGTTGTGTTTTGTTTGTGAATTATCAGGAGTTTTATCTGTTGTCAAAAATTTCTCTTGAAATACTTTTACTTTTTAAATAGGTAGTCATTTCACTTTTTAACTGGCGCACTGTTAAACTGGTGTTCTCTGTAAGAGAGTTCGCGGGTGACTGTATTAAAATATTATTATTATTATTATTTATTGGCCTGTAGGAACCCGAAAGTTCATGACCTCACCGACTCGACTCCGCCTTTGTTCCCTATCTTGTGTGCTCTCCTTCCACGTTCGACTATCCGATCCGATTTCCTCGAGGTCAAACCTTACATTGTCCTCCCATCTCGCGCACAACTAATCATATAGTCGTTCTTTAGCCCAGCCACACGAATGTGGGATGCTTTACCTAATCATGTGTGTCTTCGTCGTTGTAATGTCTAGGCATTTAAGACCAATATCATACTTCAAAATCAACTCTTGTGCCCCCGTTAGTGTAAAAAGAAACTGTAGGAACACATACTGTACAAACAAACTTGCATTTAATTTTATATATGTATATGTGTTACGTCGTTTACCTGAGTTCAGGGGGATAATCCTGTGTGGGGATGAAGAACTGCAAATACCTTTTGGCGTTGAGAGGGATAATGTTAATGACAGGAGGGCCGCTTTATCCACCTGTCGTGTGATCGGGAGCGATGAAATGTTCATCATGGTCGCAACATGTACAGTTTAATGCTAAGTGCTGTTGAAAAATATAGCACCAAACTTTTACAAGTTTGATTGATACGAGGGCAGATCAATAAGTCCTTACAAAATGAGGAGGATTTTCTTTTATTTTCTCATTTAGCTGATCTAATAATGACGCATAATACTGTCCAGATGTCGTCTGTCGCTTTTCCAAATAGTCAATGTAGATAATACTACGTCCATCCCAAAACACAGTAACCATAACCTTTCCAGCTGATTTCACCGTCTTTGCTTTCTTTGGATCCCGTTCGCCGATCTCCTCGAGGTCAAAACTTACATGTCCTCCCATCTCCGTCGCGGCCGCCCTGTCGGTCTCTTTCCCGTTGGCCTACCGACAAGAATTCTATGCACCGTCCTATCGTTGCCCATTCGCGCCACGTGTCCGGCCCATCTTAATCTTCGCGACTTGATTACTCTGACTATTGTAAACTTGCGGTATAGCTGTTCCAATTCGTGGTTGTGGAGTTTCCTCCATTGTCCTGCCTCCTCGTCATATTTACCTCCAAAGATACCTGTGGTATTAGCAGTACAGTATCGCTATGTAGTGTTGTTTTAACAGCAGAGTTATTTTTAATACCTAGATTATCAAAAGTAATCTACTAAAAATCCTACTTTCCTATTGGTTTGCTGTTTAAGAGCAGCTCGCTACAAGTTCATGGCGAAAGCGCCGCAGTTATTGAATCGAAACAATTAAGTGTTTGATTGATTTATTCTTCAAAATACTGGGGTATTTATACTCCCAATCGGTCAGTCAATTATTTACAAATTTCATAAGTTACTCATACAAATTTTGCTTAACAAGCTATTCCTTTCTTAATTGAGCATTCACTCATATAATTATGCTTACTGTGCTACTTAATTTCCTATCACCAGCTTAGCGCATAGTGTAAAAACAATGACACGATTTGACTCAATTAATTTATGAATCATTTGCCAGCGACAAGCTCGTAAACGATTGTCATATGATTCTTTGAAATCGTAACGCGAGCAATTCGTTTCTTTTACTCAATGAATGAATGAATCGACATTGAATTATGGTCGGCAACGAATGCTGGTTACTTGAGACTTGCTGATTGTAACAAGGGCAAATTGATTTACTTGATACTATACTTCATGGTCATTTCGTGGATATGTTGTTACACCGCATACCCCTCAAAACTTTATTCTCGAATACGGGGAATTTGTTTTCTTCCCGTTTTGTACCAGCCCATGTTTCGCATCCATATAGAATAATCGCCATGATTATGGTTCTATAGACACGGAGCTTTATATTACGTGATAGCAGTTTGGATTTCAGCAGTTTACTGACTGCGCGCCAACTAGCGTTGCCGCAGTATAGTCCTTTGTTAATTTCCTTCGACATTTCGTTACTGGCCGTCAATATCGTTCCCAGATATTTAAATTCTTTAATTTTTTCAAATATCTTGCCTCTGACGTTTATGTTTGTTCTCTGAGGTGCACCTGCTCCGTAATCATGTATTTTGTTTTGTCTTCATTTATTTCTAGGCCCACCTCCTCTGCCGCTTGCATGATGATTTCACTGTTTCTACTTACAGATTCTAGATTATCGCCCAGAACGGCGATGTCACCCTCATATGCGAGCTCTTGTGTGACCCCGTTCAGGGATAATCCGGGCATGTTGTCATCTTGTACCTTTCTGATGACATACTCGAGGACAAGGTTAAAGAGACATGGTAAGAGGCCATTGCCCTGTTTTAGTCCGTCCCGGATTTCAAATGGTTCTGAGAGGTGTTTTTCTATTCTAACTCGCCCTTTGTTTTCGTTCATGCAGATCTGAATGAGGGCGGCATATTTTTTTGGGATTCCCAGCTCAACTACAATAAGGTAGAGTCTTTGCCTTGCGACTGAGTCGTAGGCTTTCTTGAAGTCAACGAACAGTTGGTGGACAGTCTCTCCGTATTCCCACTTCTTTTCCAGCAGTTGCCTTACTGTGAACATTTGGTCGCTTGTTGACCGGTTCCTGCGGAATCCGCATTGGTAGTCTCCCAGTATTTCTTCAGCGCACGATGTTATTCTCGCCAGAATGACATTTGTTAATATTTTGTATGCGGTTGGTAGCAATGACATTCCTCTGTAGTTTTCGCAGTTAGATCTGTCGCCTTTTTTGAAAATGGGGACGACTATTGAGGTTTTCCATTCTTCTGGAGTGACTTCCTTATCCCATATTGTTTTAATCAGTTGGAGGATCTTTCGAGCGGTTGCCTCTCCTCCATACTTCACAAGCTCTGCCGGTATGCAGTCGACTCCGGGAGCCTTGTTGTTTTTCAATCGATTTATTGCGTGTACAACTTCGTTGAAAGAGGGCTTTGGGATCTGAGGCTCGGCTGTATGTACGCCTGCTGCGTTTATTTGTGGTTGATGGGTGCGTACATTGAGCAGGTTTTCAAAGTACTGCTTCCATCTTGTCACGATATTGTTTGTTTCTGTGACCAGACAGTCGTTTGCCTCTCCAATTATTTTGGCTCTCCCTCGGTAGCCATTTCTAATTGAATTTATGTCGGCATAGATACCTCCGATGTTCTTTGCTCTAGAATTTTCTGGGATTTTTTCGATCCGAGTCTTCTCCCATTCGCGTTTTTTGTGTTTGAAGAGTCTCGTTGCCTCTCTCCGACCGGTCGCGTATCTTTCTGCGTTGACTTCGTCATATCTGTCTAAGTGGATCACTCTGAGGCGTTTACGTTGTTCGATCTTCGCCCTGCACTCATCGATAATCCAAGGTTTGGACTTAATTGTTTTTTTAAATCCTAACACCTTTTGGGCTGTTTGTTTGACTGTGTCTCTGATCGATGTCCATTTAGTGTTCACACTATTAGCTTCCTCTTCCGCATTACTCCCATTCTCTAGAATGCTAAATCTATTCGTTAGTTCGTCTTTGTAATGGTTGTCAGGGTTTTTATGTAATGTACGGGGTTTTAGCTGTTACCAAATATTAAGTTCGCTTGTAATACTTAGACTTGTATTACTTATGATATAGTGAAAGATTGATCTATAACCCTACTTACCTATTATTTTTGCTGTTTAAAGCGCAGCTCGCTGTAAAGCTATGGCGTAAGCGCCGCAGTTGTGTGAATCAAGAACTTGTGGTTAATGATTAATTTATTTCCGAAAATGCTGGGGTATTTATGTTGGATTTTATTAATCAATAAAAGAAAGGAGTGGATAGTTACAATACTAATAGGTGTCTGCAGTAGAGTTGAATAGAATCGACTCGCCGGGGAAGGCACATGACTGGACGTCCGTACTCCGCGGCGCCTGGTTGAAGAAAGAGACTGATGATGCGCACGTGCGTCATCAGGAAAGCTATTGCAACTTGACGAAATGGAAAATGGTGGATGTTCGTCGAGTTCGACCAACTTCGTTGTCGCCGGTGTGCGCATCGGATGTACACTCATGAAGAACATTTGATGTCCAATAATTTATACTCCCAATCAATCGCTCAATTATTTACAATTCTTATTGTACACTCATATAAATATTGCTTAATATGCTATTCTGTTCTTAATAGTAACTTCACTCATACAAATTTTGTTTAGTTAAGCTATTTCATTGCTTACAATCAATTAAGTGTGTAATGCAAGAACCAAGATACGAATTGACCCAATTAATTCATTAATTGCTTACCAATGATAAATTTATAAACGTTTCTTCGTAACCGGAGCTGTTCGTTTGTTTATGAAAACGAAATGAGTTGACCTTGAATTTATGGTCAACAACGAATGCTGGTTATTCGATATTCGGAAATTGTGACACGGGCAATTAATGCATTTGATATTATTGTCATGTCGTGCGTATGTTGTTACACTACACCCTTCCCCTACAGGAAAAAATGTTTATTTATATTTCTTAAAATGTAAATAAATATTTGCTGATACTTATTGTTAGTCGATATATCTAGATTTAATCAAATTGTTATTTTGTATTTCATATTCCTTATTGTCTAGTAAGATTACGCTATTCACACCGTTTTGAGCTATTATTTTATATGGACCCTTGAATGGTTTGTCCAGTTTTTTCTTATTTTGTACCTTTAGATATACATAATCTCCTACTTTAAAGTTAGATTTATTTATTCTCTTTTGTGTATTATTTCTTCTTTGTTTGTCATCTATTAAATTATTTTTTGCTTGTTGGTGTGAGTATCTTAGTCTACATTTAAGTTCATTTAAGTAATTATCTAAGTCATAGACTTTTTCTTCATTTGTTAAAATTTCGCATGGTAATGTTCTTAGGTATTACTATGTGGTATTGTATTGTAACAGTATGTATAATAAGGTAACCATTCGTTCCAATTTTCTTTATCTCCCATAGTCATTAGGGAATCATTTAAAACTCTATGATTTCTTTCTATAGATCCTAATGTCTCATGGTGATAAGGTGTTGATACTATCTGATTTATATTTAGTAATTTGCAAATGCTTTTTAACAATTCATTTGTAAATTCTGTTCCTTTATCTGTTTTAATATTTTTAAAACATCCATATTTCAATATAAACTTTTCCACTATAGTTTTGGCAACGGTGTGGGCATCTTTGGTTTCCATTGGAAATGCCACTACGAATTTCGTTAGTTCGCATTGTATTGTTAGTATATATTTAAATCCGTTTGAAGGTCTCAGTGGGCCTATGGTGTCTATTGATATCGTTTCAAATGAAGTGCTTGGTGTATTTGTCATCACAAAATTCTCCTTGGTGTATTTTGTTATCTTTACCTTGTTACAAATCTCACAGTTATTCACAAATGCTTTTACCATTTTGTTCATGTTTTTCCAGACAAATTTTTGTTTTAATTTACCAATGCATTTTCTGATGCCGCAATTTCCTCCTATTTTAGAGTTATGATATTCTTCGATTAATCTGTGCTTTTCGTCTTCATTCGTCACCTGTTTCGGTGGTTCATATTGTGACGCATATGACAATCAGTACTGGAATCTTCGAGAAAGTCCGAAACAAAGTACTAGATTATTTTAGAAAGTACTTGAAAACTGGAATAGAAAAGTCGAGACTATGGAACGGGCGGAAACGAAACACCGAATCAGAATGAGGGAACGGTATAAATACGCCGCGCACATATCATGGAGATGAGTAAGAAGTTAGAGTTATAAGTAAGACAGTGAAGCAAGCGATAAGTCTCGAGTGAGAAGTAAGCAGTAAAAGACGCGATAAGTACGGAAGCGATAATAAAGAAATCGTTAAGTGTACGGTATAAGTAACGGTTGTATTACGGACTAATAAAGTGTTATATAAATTCAAAATCGATTTAACGGCTCTTATTTATTTTAACATAATTAATCCAGCGAACCCTAAGCTCGCTACAATTGGTGTCAGAAGTGGGATTAATTATTGTTTAAGTGAATAAGTCTGTGAAAGTGTGTTGTGACTATGTCAGATCGACATTTGGAGGATCTTCGCGTTCCTAAGTTGAAGAGGGAACTAGAGGACCGGCATCTGGATAGCAGAGGACAGAAGCAAATTCTTCGACAGCGTCTACAAGCAGCAATGGAGAAAGAAGGTATTGATGTTGACACATATGTTTTTGCGATTGCGCCAGAATGTCCGGATGAAGAAGAAACAGCGAATCAAGATGCTGCCAATGTAACGGAGAAGAGTTCGCCACAGTTGGGCATTTCGGAGATGCTTAGGATGATGATGATAAAATTGGACGCACAAGCTACAGATGTTAATGCAAAATTCGACAGCGTAAATTCAAAATTGGACGCGCAAGCTGCAGATGTTAATGCAAAGTTGGATGCCCAAAATTCAAAATTCGACGCACAAGCTGCAGATCTGAATGCAAAATTGGATGCCCAAACGCAGTGGATGAAATGTAATTTTCAACACTTTAAGGAAGAAATCCAGTCAGAAATTCGAAACGAAGTAGAAAATCTGGGTCTAAAAGTCACCGAAGAAATAATGCGAATCGAAAAGAGACTTGAGTGTGCTGAGAGAAATAAGACATCGCCTAGCAATCAACATGACTACAAAGATACAAGGATGCAACCGCCAACCTTCGATGGAACGGGACCCTTCTCCGTGTTTATACGCCAGTTTGACGCAGCGGCCAATTATAATAAGTGGTCCGATGAGCAAAAGTCAACATCACTAATCTTGTCACTCCGCGGGGCGGCTGCAGAATTGCTACAAACCATACCGGCAGAGAAGCAAATAGATTTCCAAGCGGTAAGAGACGGCCTTGAAGCTAGGTATGGAGACAACCACATGCAGCAGGTCTACCGCATGCAACTGCGGAGCAGAACGCAGAAACCTGGAGAAAATCTTCAACAGTTGCAGGCAGACATTGAGCGATTGGCAAACTTGTCTTATTCAAATATGACTAAGGAATTTCTAAACGAGGTAGCAATGGATGCATTTATAAACGCACTCCAAGATCGGGACTTGCAACAGGCCGTTCGTTTGGCAGGAAAGAAGACGACTAATGAAATACTGGCGTTCGCATTGGCTTATGAATCTGCTAAACTGGCTACCAGGAGTACATATAGAGTCCGAAAAATGTCCGTCCAGGAACGTTCCTGCCAAAGAATCGGGCATGTACAACGGAGAACCCCGAGACCTGTTATGAAGTGCTGGACATGCGGCGGAGTCGGCCACATCTCTGTTGACTGTAGGAAACGTCGACGAATGAATGAAACATCGAGTGAGGATTGTTGTTCATGCGCTTGTCATAAGAGGAGACTATCAACGGAACAATCTGAGGTGAAGAAGCACATGGTACCTGTCAGAGTACTAAATGCGTCCGAAGAGCCGGTCGCAATAAGAAAAGGAGATTTAACCGCAGAATGTGCACCCGTATCAATGATAAGCTCAATTCAGCAAGGGAAGGTGCATAATAACGCTGATGCTCTATCAAGAAGACGATGTAAGCCAGATTTTAAACATTATCATAAAGCGGAAGAGAAAAAAGAGGCGTACGACCTGCGAAATGTACAAGTAGAAGTACTAGATGGGAGGACGAATGAGGCTATACGCGCAGATCAACTTCAGGATGAAGATATGTCGCTAACCTGGAACACAAAGAAAAGAACGAGCGACCAACTTGGAATAATATTTCCGACAAGAGTGCAACATTTAAGGCATATTGGGCACAATGGAATTCCTTGCTGGTGGAAGATGGAATTCTTAAGCGTAAATGGGAAGCCGCGGACGGAAAATCCCATCGAATGCAGATTCTAGTCCCACCATGAAAAGTGAAGGATGTACTAACAGAAATGCACGACGGGGCCTCCGGTGGACATCTGGGAGTTAATAGGACACTTTCAAAATTACGATCTCGATTCTACTGGCTTCACATGAGAAATGACGTCGAGTCTTGGTGTAGGAAGTGCACAACTTGCACTGCGACCAAAGGACCAACGGCAAAACCAAGGAGCGCTATGAAGCAGTACAACGTGGGTGCCCCTTTCGAGCGAATTGCGATTGATATCTCAGGACCATTCCCAAAAACAAACGACAACAACAAATACATGTTGGTTATCATGGATTACTTCAGCAAGTGGGTGGAAGTCCTTCCAATTCCAAACCAAGAAGCAACAACCGTCATTGAGCAGCTAATCAATAATTGGATCAGCAGATATGGAGTTCCCTGTGAGCTTCATTCCGATCAAGGCCGAAATTTCAAATCACAGATATTTCAAGGCATCTGTGCGGCACTGGGCGTAAGGAAAACCAGAACCACACCCTTACATCCGCAGTCAGACGGAATGGTCGAAAGGTTCAACCGAACAACGAAAGAGTACTTATCGAAGGTCGTTAGTGATCACCAAAGAGATTGGGACAAATATGTACAAACCTTTCTCATGAGCTATAGATCGGCTAATCACGATACGACGGGCCATTCTCCAGCAAAAATTATATTTGGACGGGAGATACGATTACCAGCCGATCTGCGATTCGGAATACCTCCAGACGCCATAGACAATACCGAAGACTACGTAGCCGAATGGAGAAATCGCCTCGATGAGATTCATCATTTGGTTCGAAAGCATATGAAGGTATCCAGTGACAGGATGAAAACAAGGTACGACGTTCGAGCCAACGCATCCGGATTTAATGCAGGCGATAACGTATGGCTTTATAACCCTCATCGGCAAAAAGGAAGGTCTCCGAAGTTGCAGCAACATTGGGAAGGACCGTATAAGATTCTCACAAAAATTAACGACGTTGTCTATAGGATTCATCGAAGACCGAACGCCAAGATGAAAGTGGTACATCGTGACCGATTGGCGACTTTTGTTAACCCAGGAGATCAGTGAACTTAGTTCGGGACGAACTAATCTAGGCGGAGGGTAGTGTGATGCATATGACAATCAGTACTGGAATCTTCGAGAAAGTCCGAAACAAAGTACTAGATTATTTTAGAAAGTACTTGAAAACTGGAATAGAAAAGTCGAGACTATGGAACGGGCGGAAACGAAACACCGAATCAGAATGAGGGAACGGTATAAATACGCCGCGCACATATCATGGAGATGAGTAAGAAGTTAGAGTTATAAGTAAGACAGTGAAGCAAGCGATAAGTCTCGAGTGAGAAGTAAGCAGTAAAAGACGCGATAAGTACGGAAGCGATAATAAAGAAATCGTTAAGTGTACGGTATAAGTAACGGTTGTATTACGGACTAATAAAGTGTTATATAAATTCAAAATCGATTTAACGGCTCTTATTTATTTTAACATAATTAATCCAGCGAACCCTATGCTCGCTACAATATATTAAAATATCTAAACATTCCTTAATGTTTCTTTTCTTCTGCAGCTTATTAAATATTTCTTTGAATTCGTGTACGTACACATTTTTAAATATTGAACTATTTCTAGCCAGCGCTAGATTAGTAACACCTGTATTGCTCACAGTGATGTTGACGTCCGGCGCCGTGCTTCCTCTTTCGAGGGAAGAGCGGGGACTCATATATTATCAATATATTTATATCATAATTCAAACTGAAACTAAAACTCAAAATCTACTTTCTCCGAATTCAAAACTCAAAATATATTTAAAACACTTCTATCTCTCAACTCTGCTTTTCTCAAACTAATTTTACAAATGAATTTTTTCTCTACTTATAGAACATAGTGTTCTAATTAACTGGAAATTATAACATGAACAAAACAAATTTTAACAAAGTCTCTGTAACTTTTAACTTGAATTAAATTTGGACGAAAATCAAAGTTACTATGTTTTGAATGAATAAAAAGGTGCAGGTTATTAAATGTGCATGTTATTAAATGATATAGAATATTGTGAATGTTTATGAATGGAATGTATTAAGTGAGAATGTATTATATGTTAAGGGAAGTTTTTCGAGAAAGAAAATTATCCTTGAAGAGAATAATTTTCTAGTAACTATATATTAGATTAAGAAAGACTTGGATTTTCGTTCAATTACATTACAATGGTTATCAAAATTAATCTTTATCAAAGGTTACAATAATCAATAAGTTCTTAATACTAGAAAAATAGTCTATTTACATTATATATTAACTAAATTTTTACAATAATCAAAAAGTTCTTAACACTAGAAAAATAGTCAAAATAGTCTATTTACATTACATATTAACTAACTAAATTTAAATATTTCTCCTTGGAACCTTTTCTTTTCTTATCAAAAAATTATTATTACTTATTATATTAATTATATAATATTAATATTATTGTTTCAAAATTCCATTTCCCTTCGAATATATATATTAATTCCAAAATTTCCAATATATATATTACCTCTAAAATTTTCGTTCTTTCCTTTTCCGTTCGAATATATATTAATTCCAAAATTTCCAATATATATTACCTGTAAAATTTTCTTTCGTTATTCCCCCTCTTTAACTTTCTTTTTTTTTTTCATTCGTTTTCCTCAATTCCTACAATTGTTTGATTAGTTCATATATATTGAATAAAAAAACAAAGGCCATTTGTTATGTGTTTATCTTTTCCTTAAATTTATGGAAAATTTTCCAAAACTGTGTTGGGTCCTAATTTTAAGATAATTGTAAAAAATTGGGTTATGTTGTGTGTATAGGTTATTTATTTATTCCGAAAATAGTTTTATATTATTATTGTGTAAAATTTTAAATTTATTTCCTATTTTGATTTCCGAGTTCTCATCGGATACTATGTTGTGTATTTCGTAAGGACCCTCCCATAAAGAAGCAAGCCTATTTTTTCGGGTATGATTTTTTATGAGGACCTTGTCGCCAACGTTGAATGTTTTATGGCTTGTTCCTTTGTCATAACACGCTTTAGCTTTTTCTTTTTTGTCCTGCAATATGTTTTTAGCAATTTTGTAGCCGTACTGTAGTCGGGCTTTTAGCTCGTTAGCGTAGTTCTCATAGTTGTATGAGGTTTGTGGATTTGTACTGATAGAATTCGGTATCCGTGCAGGAAAACCATAAATTAATTCAAAAGGGCTAAATGCGGTGCTACTATGAGGTGTGGTATTATACACAAACATTGAATATGGTAGCCAGGTATCCCATGAAAGTTGGTCCTTGTTAACGTAGTGTCTGAGATATTCGGCCAACGTTCGGTGGCTACGTTCTAAGGCTCCATTTGTTTGGGGATGATAAGGTGTTGTCTGTATCTTTTTGATTTTCAGAATCTTGCATATTTCCTTAAAAAGGTGGCTCAGGAAGTTGGTGCCTTGGTCAGTTAATACCGCGTCTGGTATTCCGAAATGACATATAATTTTCTCCACAAAACTTCGAGCTATGGTGGGTGCTTCCGCATTAGGTAGCGGAATAGCTTCAGTGAATTTTGTTAAATCATCTTGGAAAGTTAAGATGTACTTATTATCTTCGTAACTAGTTGGGAGTGGGCCAACAATATCCAAAGCTACGCGTTCGAAGGGGGTTGTACTTGTTGTGGTGATTTTCATGGGGATTTTTCTGTTTAGAGTTAGTTTATTTCTTTGGCATGAGTCGCATTTGCGAATGAATTCTTTCGTATCTTTTATGAGTGTGGGCCAAAAGTACCTTGTTTTAAGACGTTTAATTGTGCGGGAGATTCCCTGGTGCCCTCCAAAAGGTGAATTGTGGAAGTCACGGAGAATTTTATCGATATCCTGCCGGTCTTTGATATAGATTCTTTTGTCAGAGTAGAGATACACGATGATCTTGGTTTGGGCGAATGTTTGTATGATGGCGTTTTCTAGGCGAGGGTTTATTGGCTCTTTTTTGGGATAGAAATGTCGATGTGGTTTACCTTTTCGTTTATACAGTAGTTACGAATTTTTTTGAGTGTTCGTTCAAAGCTGGATTCGTTTCCTCTGTCTAGCGGCAACGTAGTGACAATATATAAAGGGGATTTTGTCGTGTTTGGGTATAATTTTATTTCGTTTGGGTTCGGACGTGTATAGTTAGGGATGGTTTTAAGTGAATTTTCGGTTTGGCCTTCTTTATTGGGTAGTATGAAGATCTGAATAGGTGAACGGGTTTTGGCGTACTCTATGGGTTTAGAAATTTTGATTATCTCACATTCGGTATGTCGGAGAGTAATTTCCTCACTTGCGGCTACTAATAGTTCATCGGTGCCTTGACCTTTCGTTTTGCTTCTAGTGGTAACTAATACCTTGCCTACCTCTTGTGTGTCTTGGATGTTAATAGGGAGGCGGCTAAGTGCATCTGCGTTGGAGTTGTATTTTCCTGCTTTGTAAATAATTTGGTATTCATATTCGTCTAATAATATTCTCCAGCGAGCCAATTTTGATGTCGGGTCCTTCAGATTCATGAGCCACTGTAGTGGTTTGTGGTCTGTGCATATTGTGAACCTTCGTCCGTAGACATAGGGGGCGAAATTGTTTGACGGCGTAGATGATTGACAGCAGTTCCTTTTCTGTAGTGCTGTACCGAGTTTCGGCGTCGTTAAGGGTGCGACTAGCATAACAGATTGCTTTGTCCTGGCCAATTTCTCCCTGCGATAAGACCGCGCCTATTCCAACGTCGCTAGCGTCCGTCGTTACTATAAAGTCTTTATGGAAGTCTGGGCAAGCTAATATGGGGGGTTCTATAAGTTTATTTTTTAAAGTCTGGAATGCTTCATCACAGAACGGGTCCCATTTAAATGCTTCGGTTTTCTTTAGTAACTTCGTTAGTGGCTTTGCTATGGTTGAGAAATTATCTATAAACCGTCGGTAGTATCCTATGAATCCGAGGAATGATTTTACTCCCTTTACGTTTTTGGGCGTGGGGTATGTTTTAGCAGCTTTAATCTTTTCGGGGTCTGGTTTAAGACCGTGTTCCGAAATTATATGACCAAGATACATTAGTTCCTTCTTCAGAAAAGTACATTTATCTGGTTGAAGCTTTAGGTTATTCTGACGTAAACAATTAAATATTCGTATAAGCTTTGAGTTATGTTCTTGCAGGTTATACCCGTAAAGGACTGTGTCATCGATGTATACAAAGCAGTCAAATCCTTGTAATCTCATTAAAACGTTGTTCATTAGACGTTGAAAAGTTGCGGGAGCGTTTCGTAGACCAAACGGCATATGGTTATATTCATAATGACCATAAGGGGTACTGAAGCCGGTTTTGCACTTGTCTTCATTGTCCATTAGGATTTGATGAAATCCGCTTGCCAGGTCGAGGGTACTAAAGTAAGTTGCCCTCCCTAGTTGATCTAGTATGTCCGTGATATTTGGTAACGGGTATGCATCGGCAACAGTTACTTCGTTTAACCTACGGAAATCGACCACAACTCTCCATCTCTTATTACCCCCCCTGTCAGCTTTTTTTGGTACCAAGAGCAAGGGAGAGTTCCAAGGACTAGCACTGGGTTGGATAATACCACTTTGTAGCATGTCATTCACCTGTTTATGTATCTCGATTTTTTGAGTGTCCGGGAGCATGTAGGGTTTGGTAAATACGGGTGGTTTGTTTGGGTCAGTAATCATTCTGTGTTTCAGCGCTTCTGTAAATGAGAGGTTGTCACCTTCGAGAAAAAATAAATCATTGTATTCTCTACAGATTTGGAGGATAGCTTGTTTTTCTTCACAATTACAGTGACTGAGATCGATTATTGATGTTAATTTATTTAGCCTGCCTTTGATTAGGTCGTCGGATTGACTAGAGATCACTTAGCTTGTCCCATTTGAAGTCTACGTCTTTAGTATTCACCGTTTGCTCTGTTTCCGAAGTGTTCATCATTAACACTTTTAATTTGGAGCTCTTGGGACTGGTTAAGGTTTCGCCCACGTATATTCCTGGCATGATTCGTTTTTTTTAATGATTATATCGCCGGATATGTCCTGGTGTTTACTGTTTAACGGAAAGTCTATTATTTGTTGACTTCTGGGTTTTAAAGTGAGAGTTGCTCCTTCAGTCTTATATGCTGCTGAAACATTTTGTTCTTCAGTCTTTGCTGTTGAAACTTTTTCACCCAATCTTCTCTGTTTTCGCTTACTGTTCTGAAGTGATTCATATACTAGCTTATTACGGATCAGGCTCGGTGCCTCGTTCGTAGAGCTGTATGGCTTTCTTCGATGCTCACTCTCATTACCCTTTGCCCCCCCTTTTTCCTTAAGCTTCAAATTACCATTGGCCATTGGAATCTTCAGGATGGGTTCCTTAAAATCGATTACACATCTGTATTTAAATAAAAAATCGTTTCCTAAGATTCCGTCATATGGCAGATTTATCTGTTCGGTAAGTAAGTGAAAAGGATGATCCACGAGCATAGTATGATCCCTGGTTTTTAATTCTAAGGTACCATTTACCGACCCCAGAGTTTTCAATGAATCACCGGCTTGTGTGGATATTGTGTAAATCTTGTCATCCTTTTTCTGACTCTTTAAGCACGGTGATTTCAAAAGACTTAAATCGGCGCCGGTATCAATTAGAAGGATCGTGTACATTTTCTCTGAGGGACTAACTCTAAGACGTATCGCTGGTTCCTTTACGTCGGGACAAAATGGTACGTGGAATAGATTTAGTCGGTGATTTGGTGTATATTGATCGTGGCAGTCATTCGAAAGGAATGGCTGTGTGTCTCCTCCCGAATTACCTTGTTTCCTCTCTATATGAGTCGAACGAATACTATAAATTGAAGAATTACAGTGCCGTTCAGCATGATTCTTTTGGCGTCTGGCCTCGTTTTCCGACTCTTGCACCCGAGAACAGTGAACATTTTGCCGATCGTTTTGTCTATTGGTGGTCCTAAAATGTTTACCAAAACGATTTTCAGAGTTTGTAGGATTGTTTCGGAATGGGTTACGCGTTGTTGTACCTTGTTGGTAATTTGTTGAAGCCCATCCATTCCTAGATATCTTGTATCTACACTCATTCTCTGTGTGATTATTCCGTCCACAGAAATTGCATACAATGTTATATTCTCTCTTTATGGGTTGTCTATTCGGAAAATTGTTGGACTGCATGTTCCGATAACATGTGTCCTGTGTATGCCCTGGCTTACCACAGGTTTGGCAGACTATTCGATTAAATCTGTCATTATAGTTATATGGCCTGGGAGAGTTGTCCATTCGAGCAGCATGTGATACTTCATGTGCAATCGACTGTTTTAAATTGTTTCCCCCATGGACTTTAGCTAGTATCTTTAGCTGTTCGTTCTTTAGTCCATCTTCAAATGTTTGTACGGCCAATTTTATGTTTTCTTCTATTAAGTATTCCCTAACCACCGCGTCTGCTGTGATTTCACACGTGGCTGAGTTTAGAGTCCTTAGAGCATTCGCGACTCTATCGCCATATTCCCGAACGGTTTCTCTGTAGTGTTGTTTCAGAGAAATCAACTCATTGTGTGCCGTCGACCGAGATTGCTCCTCTTTATATTCCGATTCGAGTTTATCTTTTAAATCCTCCCACTTAGCGATTTTGCTATACCTAATCAGATCGTAAGCATGACCCTCTAGTCTATTTTTGACTAGCTCTAAAAATGTCTCGTATATATCCGGGTCTGCCTTCTTTATGGATCTAAATAAAACGTCTCCCCCGGAAATAAATTTACCTGTCGCAGGGTTTCCCATCAAAGGTAGGGACGATTCTGAAAACATCAGAAATTCCGACAGACAGAGCCATTTCAGGGGTTTTACTGAGTATCTGTTGACAGTGGATTTGTTCTTCCCCCTGCCTAGCCGCCTGTCTCGTGTAATATGGACTCGGAATATTGAAAATTTGAAATAAAGTATGGCGAAAATTTGTTATCAATTCTTAAAAATATGGTTTATGAAAAAATGGCCTTTATGTTATTATTCAATATATATATATATATATGGAAACGATATGGTTTGGACCCAAAACTGAAAAGAAAGAAAATTTTCGACGAGAAAGAAAAGAAACGGAAATGTCGTCGAAAAAAAAATGAAAAGAGAATTTTCAAAATTTCTATCGAGAAAACACTTTTTTTTTGAAAAAGGAAAAAATTCCAAGTAAAATATTCCTACAAAAAAAAAAAAGGAAGAGAGAAAAATCAAAATATTGAAAAAATTTCCTACTACTACTCTAGATGTTGATAGAAGTCTTGTTGAGTTTCTTATTGTTGTCCTTTTTTTTTCTTCTTTGTTGTGTCGTAGAGTTCTCCAAATTTTTTTTTCTTCACTCTTCACGTTGAGTTCTTTTTTTCTTTCACTTTTTTTTTTCTTCTGCTTGAATTTCCTTTGTGTTACCGCCAGGCAGTTGAGTGTATCCTGGTCTTTTTTTTTTCTTGAATTTTTTTTTTTTTTTTAAGTTTTTTTTTTTCTATTTTAGTTTATTTTATTTATGGGATCCATTGGTTGGATCATCCCACCGATTATTCGTAATCCTGCACCGCTGCCACCAGTGTTGATGTCCGGCGCCGTGCTTCCTCTTTCGAGGGAAGAGCGGGGACTCATATATTATCAATATATTTATATCATAATTTAAACTGAAACTAAAACTCAAAGTCTACTTTCTCCGAATTCAAAACTCAAAATATATTTAAAACACTTCTATCTCTCAACTCTGCTTTTCTCAAACTGATCTTACAAATGAATTTTTTCTCTACTTATAGAACATAGTGTTCTAATTAACTGGAAATTATAACATGAACAAAACAAATTTTAACAAAGTCTCTGTAACTTTTAACTTGAATTAAATTTGGACGAAAATCAAAGTTACTATGCTTTGAATGAATAAAAAGGTGCAGGTTATTAAATGTGCATGTTATTAAATGATATAGAATATTGTGAATGTTTATGAATGGAATGTATTAAGTGAGAATGTATTATATGTTAAGGGAAGTTTTTAAGGATGTGTAAGGAGATTCAGTGTTAAATTTAATAAAGGGTAGTATTCTGGAATACAACAGTGAATATCAGTTTCTTCAAAATCAATTTTAACTCTGATAGAGAATTATCGCTGTATTGCACAATTACAGTGTTTGCTGCTAATATAATTTTATTTCTTGAGGCCTCCTTGTTTATATTTCTACTTTTTCTAAACTCAATTCTCTTCATTTGCCTTGTGTCAGTTAGTGATGTACAGTCCCATTGTGAACGTGATCAGTCCCCACATTTGAGTCTAAGGCTTCCGCACAGTGTTTATTCATACTCTTCATTTCATTATTCTTTTTCATTGCTCTGGTAACAACATCTATACTATGTGTTGGCACCATTTCTTTTAATTTTTTCGAATCTATTTTTATCCTCGAAAGTGCATCTGCATTTGTATTCATTTTCCCTTGTTTGAATACAATCTCGAAATCGTAATCCATTAAGTCTACACGTATTCTTGCCAATTTTGAAGATGGGTTTTTATGGGTGAACAAGCTTACTAATGATCTGTGGTCAGAGTAAAACGTGAATTTTCTGCCAAATAAATAGGGTCTGAAGTAATTTAGACCCCAATGTATTGCTAGTAGTTCTTTTTCTATTATCGGTTTATTTAGCTCATGCTTGTTTAACGACTTGCTTGCGTACGCTATAGGCCTGTCTGTACCAATTTCTCCCTGTGACAATACTGCCCCTAACGCATAATTCGAAGTATCAGTGGTCAATATGAATGGTTTCGAGAAATCTGGGTATGCTAGTACTGGTGGTGTTGTTAATTTCTGTTTCAACGTGATGAATGCTTTATCACATTCCTCTGTCCAGGTAAATAGCTGTTTCTTCTTCAGTAATTGACTTAATGGTCTTGTAATGTCTGCAAAATTCTTGATGAATCTCCTGTATTATATTATTATTATTAATATTTACTGGCCTATAGGAACCCGGAAGTTCATGACCTCACCGACTCGGCTCCGCCATTGTTCCCTGTCCTGTGCGCTCGCCTTCCACGTTCGATCAATCGATCCGATCTCCTCGACGTCCAATCTAACATTGTCCGCCCATCTCCGTCGCGGCTGTCCTGTCGGTCTATTCCCCGTTAGTTTACCGTCAAGAATTCTATGCGCGGTCCTATCATCGCCCATTCGCGCTACGTGTCCGGCCCATCTTAATCTTCGCGACTTGATTACTCTCAGTATTGTAGGTTTGCGGTATAGCTCTTCCAATTCGTGGTTGTGCAGTTTCCTCCATTGTCCTGACTCCTCGTCATATTTACCGCCAAATATACCCCTTAAAACTTTATTCTCGAATACGCGGAATTTGTTCTCTTCCCGTTTTGTGAGAGCCCATGTTTCGCATCCGTATAGAGCAATCGGCATGATTATGGTTCTATAGACACGGAGCTTTATATTACGTGATAGCAGTTTGGATTTTAATAGTTTACTGGCTGCATATCAACTAGCGTTGACGGAATGTGGTCTTTTGTTAATTTCCTTTGACGTTTCGTTTCTGGTCGTCAGTATCGTTCCCAGATATTTAAATTCTTTGACATTTTCAAATATCTTGCCCCTGACGTTTATATGTGTTCTCTGAGGTCCACCTGCTCTCGTCGTAATCATGTATTTCGTTTTGTCTTCGTTTATTTCTAGGCCCACCTCTTCTGCTGCTTGCATGATGATTTCACGGTTTTTACTTATAGTTTCGAGATTATCGCCCAGAACGGCGATGTCATCCGCATACGCGAGCACTTGTGTGACCCCATTCAGGGATGATCCGGTCGTGTTGTCGTCTTGTACCTTTCTGATAACATACTCGAGGACAAGGTTAAAAAGGCATGGTGAGAGGCCATCCCCTTGTTATAGTCCATCCCGGATTTCGAATGGTTCTGAGAGGTGGTTTTCTATTCTAACTCGCCCTTTGTTTTCATTCATGCAGATTTGAATGAGGGCAGCATATTTTTTCGGGATCCCTAGCTCAACCACAATATGGTAAAGTCTTTGCCTTTCGACTGAGTCGTAGGCTTTTTTGAAGTCCACGAACAGTTGGTGAACCGTCTCTCGGTATTCCCACTTCTTTTCCAGCAGTTGCCTTATTGTGAACATCTGGTAGCTTGTTGACCGGTTCCGACGGAATCCGCATTGGTAGTCTCCCAATATTTATGAATCTCCTGTAGTAATTATTAATGCTACAAATCTTCTTACTTCGTCTGCATCTTTTGGTATAGGGTGAGATCTAATTATTTCATGCTTCGCTGGATCAGTGCATATTCCTTCTGGAGTAATTAAGTGACCAAGGTATACTACTTCTGGTTTCAAAAATTTACACTTGCTTGGATTTTATTTTAAATTATATCGCTGTAGTTGTCGCGTGCTAGAACTAATTAGTTCAAGCCATTGAACTTAATTATTATTTTTGTTATTAATTGTTAGTATTAATTCTTTATAGTTTTTTGTAAATACCCTCATGTTTTTATTGTTTAGTTTTTGCTTGTCATGTTGAATTATGTAAATTAGTTTAGTTTGGATTAAACTCGCTGTCGTTGTCGACATGTTATTCGTTTGGCTGTCGTTGTCGACATGTTATCGTTTCGTTGTCGTAAAAATTAAATAATCTTCGTTCGTTGAATCCAAGAATAGTTTCGTCCGTAAAATTGATTTGTTATACACATATTGAATAAAGGAGAAATATTGTAATGAACGTTATATGTCGTTTTTCTTTATTTAAATCGTCGTTCGTTTCGCAATTCGAATATTTTCGTGAAATTACAATTTCAAATCGTCGTCGCTCGTACCCAGTAAACGCACCGGGATTCAACATGGTCCTTCGAGCCGGATCGTTTTTAATTTAAAGAATCAGTGCTCTTTTTGTTTAATCGGTCTTGGAAAACAATTTACAACTTTTCGAACATTTAAATCAGTGTTTATTTTAACTGGCCTTTATCCACGTGTTTGTGAATAATTGTGTTCGTGAAAATGTTGAAATTAGCCGATCAGGTGTGCGTGTATAACTCCATTCGGGAATAAAACAAATATAATATTTGTATTCCATAAATTCTATTCGAAGAACAGTGAACGGTCGCCACGTGAATCACGAAAAAAAACACGTGAGATTAAAGAACAACCGGGCGTTCATTTAACGAACATTCAAATAAATCATTGACAATTAAATTCGTGATTAAAACAAATAATAGTTGGACTTTTTTGTGAATAATTGAGGTCCGTGAAAGGACTAAAAGCGTTCTAAATAAAGCAGTATTCAAGACCCACACTAGAAGTTTAGTGTTGATAACCAGCTCCACAACGGAGAGAGTGGTTAAGGTCAGTTGCAGCCAGCGGAGAACACGGTAAACTGCAGGTAAGTCATTTTTAGTTGTTAAGAAGTTAATCGGTTACCCTTCCACATTATCATAGTCCATATCCATCCGTTCCGATTCCCATAGCGTTCACTTTCACATCTTTTACAATAATTAAATATCGTTTGTCTTTCGGTAGTATTCACCTTTTTTGAGTTTTCGTGGTTTTAATATTGTCGCGTGTGTGAATAAATCACAATGTCCGAGGAGCAAATCAGAGCCTTGACTAATAAGAGGGCTGTTGCTAGACGCTCGTTGACCTACTATGTCAACTTCTTATACAATTTCGATCCCGCGATTGAATTTTTCGTCCTTGAAATGAGGTTTTCCGATATAGAAAAGGTTTTTGAAAAGTTTATGTTCCTTCAGGAAGCTCTGGAGGGTTTATTAGAACCAACGAATGAGCTTTTTGAATATAAAACCGACTTTGAGGAGCTCTATTACCAGGGTTATGGCATCGCTGCGCGACTTCGAAGTGAGCATACCAAAAAACCTTTCTCGGTATCTCCGAATATACTTAAATCAAAAATTATTGAGAAGGATTGTGGAGAAAGTGCGGTTATTACAGTTCCAAATACCACCGACGAAGATGATTCATATCTACAATTCAAATGTGTCGCCTCGGAAATAGCTATGCCGTTGGCCGCATCGGAAATATCTATCGTTCCATTGGTGAAAGCGAATGTCTCATACGAAGAAAATAATGCCATAAAAAAGGTGATGGAAAGCACAATGAATATATCGGGAATACCTGACTACGAATACCAGCCAGGAGATCCCATCGGAATTGTAGTGTTAAACAGTGATGACGATGTCGAGCTGATGTCGAAGTCGGATGAGTTATCGGTATCCGCAGACGACACCTGTGAAATAAGATTCAATCCTCAGGATGTGCTAAATATTCCTGAAAAGACTTCGCTTCGTGCAGTGGCACAGTACTCAGAAAATATCGATGAAAGTAATTTCATAATATCGGTGGCCTCGATACAAGGCGCACAACTAGATATATATAATGAACTAATTGTTCATAGATCGTTAAAAACACTTTTCGTTGGACCTTTTTGTGAGAAACGTGCAGTTCACAGAGATCAATTAATCGATTATCGCAACAATGGTGTTATCCAGAACAACGATAGCTGTTCTAAAATTTCGTGTCGAACCTTCTATATTAAAGAAAGGCAACATCGCAACAAAGTTCGGTGGAAGCTCTACGCAGCGGAGTACGTTAGCCTTACGAAGAGGGTTCATTTAGAATTACTCGGTGGATTCGCCACCGAGTATTTTATCGCAAGCCCAAAGCGCTTCTTTTCGGGACGGAAAAGGTCAGTTGAGATCCATTATGATAATGGAACTAACTTGCTCAAAAGGCATCAAAAAACCGTATTTAGTTTTCTTATTGGTCGAGGAATTGATTGGCACTTCATTGCGCCAAGAGCTCCTCACTTGCTTCCTTATGAGCAATTGGTAACGTGTATTATCGAGGTTGATGCGATATTAAATTCCCGTTCCATATCACCCATGTCCTCCTCCTATCCAAATAATCTTGAACCTTTCACTCCTGCCCACTTCCTAGTGAGTAGCCGTTTAGCTTCTTTCTCGCAATTCGACTTCGCAGGTACGCCAGTTAATCGTATATCCGACTGGCGCCAGGCGCAACAATTGAAGCATCATCTTTGGAAGCGTAGGCGCAAGAAATCCCGACAACAGCTGATTCGATTCGGTCGCTCCCGACCCCCAGAATTTCGACTGAAGGAAGGATCATTGGTGCTCATTATTGAAATTGGTCCTGCTTATATGGCCCAATGGAAACCTTATAATCTACCGAAGATCATAGTTGTACACAACCGTTTTCAATGGATACGTTCAAATTACTTAACGTATATATCGGCTAATGAAAGTACAATATTTTCCCGTCGAAACGATGTGAAATTCTAAGGAGCAGACAGGAAACTTTGCAACTGTATTCTGAAGCATGGTCTTATTTCTTCTCCAAAATCATCGATCTTACAAATACAAATTTATCGTCGCTCGTTCCCGGTAAAGGCACCGGGATTCAACATGGTCCAGATCTTACAAATACAAATTTCGTCTTTCTGCGAAAAGAAGAGAATCAAATATCATTCTTAAGCATATGTCAGCATACAACTACAGCATTGGTCTCATGTGGTTATCTCAAATATGCCACAGGTGAACAAGGTGTCATCATCGGCATCTTACCATTCGTTCGTCACATTATCATCAACTCTCCTGCCGAGGACGAAGTGCTATTGTTAGCATTCTTTGAAAACTGTTCGTTGATATTTTTAGTCCAAACGGTAATCTTTTGAAATGAAAATTACCATCCTTAGTAGAGAACGCAGTCAAAGGCTTTTGTGTAGCTATTTTATTTTATGTTTTATTTCTTATTTTATGTTTTATTCGTTTTGTTTTGAAGTTTTTGTTTGTTATAATAATTAAAAAAAAAAAAAAAATTGTAATAATAATATATACATATAGATGTAAACGAGGAGTCCCTCTAATATATTACTTTTTTCATATATATATATATATATATATATATATATATATATATAAGGAACAAAAAAAAAAAAAGATGTACGCCGAAAGGCATATATAAAAATCAAGTTGCAATGTGTAATTTAGAGAGCTCGCATAGAGCCAGTAAGTTAATTTAAGGATTGTGATTGTAGAAAAGGGTTTAACATTTACCCCTAATATTATACATGTAAAAAGAATTAGGAAAATAAATGTGGTTTAAAAAAAAAAAAGAAAAAACGCAGTCAAAGGCACACACAACGATACACAGTGAACGAGTGCGGACGTGTTTTTGGTTCGGCGGTCGAATTAAATGAAAAAAGTTGCTTTTATGTGTCGCGAGTGGCTGAAGTATTATAAAGAGACTATTTGTGGACAAATAAATTACAGTGATAAAAACAGTCAAAACAAAGTAAATATAAATAAAGAGAATCAATTAAAAGAGAACGAAGCCACGTGTTGTGACAGTTAAAACGAAGAACACAGTTTAATACAAAAAGTGTGTGAGTAACACGTTAACGGTATCTACGTGTGAGTGCGCGAACATTGTGAGTGTGTGCGCGAGGCCACAATCTGTTTGTCACAAAAAAAGTGAAAAAAAAGAATAAAAAAAAAAAAAAAAGTGAGAACGTCCATAATACGGACGTAAAAGAAATTGATGCCAAAATGGCAAATCGGAGAAGGCAAAATACGGACCTAAACCTAAAGACTAAACGCGTTAAAACAAATAAAAATAAGAATACAGACACGTCGATTGTAACCAGCGATGACAAAGACAACAGCCATGGTGCCCAGTACTCAGGAGCTGGAAACCAATTCAAAGAACTAGCTGTCAGCGAAACAAATGCAAATCCTCAACAGACTCATCCATGAGATTAGTCGTAAAAAAGAAGAACTGAATAGACAAATGGAGGAAGTTGTTAAACTAAAAAACAACCTGTCCCAGAACGAGCGAAAACCGAAATGGTAGAACAACAACAGTAAGAACAAAGACAACAGCAACTCACGAAGGCAAAGAAAACACGAAAAGATAAGGAAATTCAACAGCAGGAATCACATCAACAACAACAGCAGGAACCACATCAACAGCAGGAATCACACCAGCAGCAGGACACAGCTCGGAAGGAAACATCTCTGTTTCTTCTTCAGTAATTGACTTAATGGTCTTGTAATGTCTGCAAAATTCTTGATGAATCTCCTGTATTATATTATTATTATTAATATTTACTGGCCTATAGGAACCCGGAAGTTCATGACCTCACCGACTCGGCTCCGCCATTGTTCCCTGTCCTGTGCGCTCGCCTTCCACGTTCGATCAATCGATCCGATCTCCTCGACGTCCAATCTAACATTGTCCGCCCATCTCCGTCGCGGCTGTCCTGTCGGTCTATTCCCCGTTAGTTTACCGTCAAGAATTCTATGCGCGGTCCTATCATCGCCCATTCGCGCTACGTGTCCGGCCCATCTTAATCTTCGCGACTTGATTACTCTCAGTATTGTAGGTTTGCGGTATAGCTCTTCCAATTCGTGGTTGTGCAGTTTCCTCCATTGTCCTGACTCCTCGTCATATTTACCGCCAAATATACCCCTTAAAACTTTATTCTCGAATACGCGGAATTTGTTCTCTTCCCGTTTTGTGAGAGCCCATGTTTCGCATCCGTATAGAGCAATCGGCATGATTATGGTTCTATAGACACGGAGCTTTATATTACGTGATAGCAGTTTGGATTTTAATAGTTTACTGGCTGCATATCAACTAGCGTTGACGGAATGTGGTCTTTTGTTAATTTCCTTTGACGTTTCGTTTCTGGTCGTCAGTATCGTTCCCAGATATTTAAATTCTTTGACATTTTCAAATATCTTGCCCCTGACGTTTATATGTGTTCTCTGAGGTCCACCTGCTCTCGTCGTAATCATGTATTTCGTTTTGTCTTCGTTTATTTCTAGGCCCACCTCTTCTGCTGCTTGCATGATGATTTCACGGTTTTTACTTATAGTTTCGAGATTATCGCCCAGAACGGCGATGTCATCCGCATACGCGAGCACTTGTGTGACCCCATTCAGGGATGATCCGGTCGTGTTGTCGTCTTGTACCTTTCTGATAACATACTCGAGGACAAGGTTAAAAAGGCATGGTGAGAGGCCATCCCCTTGTTATAGTCCGTCCCGGATTTCGAATGGTTCTGAGAGGTGGTTTTCTATTCTAACTCGCCCTTTGTTTTCATTCATGCAGATTTGAATGAGGGCAGCATATTTTTTCGGGATCCCTAGCTCAACCACAATATGGTAAAGTCTTTGCCTTTCGACTGAGTCGTAGGCTTTTTTGAAGTCCACGAACAGTTGGTGAACCGTCTCTCGGTATTCCCACTTCTTTTCCAGCAGTTGCCTTATTGTGAACATCTGGTAGCTTGTTGACCGGTTCCGACGGAATCCGCATTGGTAGTCTCCCAATATTTATGAATCTCCTGTAGTAATTATTAATGCTACAAATCTTCTTACTTCGTCTGCATCTTTTGGTATAGGGTGAGATCTAATTATTTCATGCTTCGCTGGATCAGTGCATATTCCTTCTGGAGTAATTAAGTGACCAAGGTATACTACTTCTGGTTTCAAAAATTTACACTTGCTTGGATTTTATTTTAAATTATATCGCTGTAGTTGTCGCGTGCTAGAACTAATTAGTTCAAGCCATTGAACTTAATTATTATTTTTGTTATTAATTGTTAGTATTAATTCTTTATAGTTTTTTGTAAATACCCTCATGTTTTTATTGTTTAGTTTTTGCTTGTCATGTTGAATTATGTAAATTAGTTTAGTTTGGATTAAACTCGCTGTCGTTGTCGACATGTTATTCGTTTCGCTGTCGTAAAAATTAAATAATCTTCGTTCGTTGAATCCAAGAATAGTTTCGTCCGTAAAATTGATTTGTTATACACATATTGAATAAAGGAGAAATATTGTAATGAACGTTATATGTCGTTTTTCTTTATTTAAATCGTCGTTCGTTTCGCAATTCGAATATTTTCGTGAAATTACAATTTCAAATCGTCGTCGCTCGTACCCAGTAAACGCACCGGGATTCAACATGGTCCTTCGAGCCGGATCGTTTTTAATTTAAAGAATCAGTGCTCTTTTTGTTTAATCGGTCTTGGAAAACAATTTACAACTTTTCGAACATTTAAATCAGTGTTTATTTTAACTGGCCTTTATCCACGTGTTTGTGAATAATTGTGTTCGTGAAAATGTTGAAATTAGCCGATCAGGTGTGCGTGTATAACTCCATTCGGGAATAAAACAAATATAATATTTGTATTCCATAAATTCTATTCGAAGAACAGTGAACGGTCGCCACGTGAATCACGAAAAAAAACACGTGAGATTAAAGAACAACCGGGCGTTCATTTAACGAACATTCAAATAAATCATTGACAATTAAATTCGTGATTAAAACAAATAATAGTTGGACTTTTTTGTGAATAATTGAGGTCCGTGAAAGGACTAAAAGCGTTCTAAATAAAGCAGTATTCAAGACCCACACTAGAAGTTTAGTGTTGATAACCAGCTCCACAACGGAGAGAGTGGTTAAGGTCAGTTGCAGCCAGCGGAGAACACGGTAAACTGCAGGTAAGTCATTTTTAGTTGTTAAGAAGTTAATCGGTTACCCTTCCACATTATCATAGTCCATATCCATCCGTTCCGATTCCCATAGCGTTCACTTTCACATCTTTTACAATAATTAAATATCGTTTGTCTTTCGGTAGTATTCACCTTTTTTGAGTTTTCGTGGTTTTAATATTGTCGCGTGTGTGAATAAATCACAATGTCCGAGGAGCAAATCAGAGCCTTGACTAATAAGAGGGCTGTTGCTAGACGCTCGTTGACCTACTATGTCAACTTCTTATACAATTTCGATCCCGCGATTGAATTTTTCGTCCTTGAAATGAGGTTTTCCGATATAGAAAAGGTTTTTGAAAAGTTTATGTTCCTTCAGGAAGCTCTGGAGGGTTTATTAGAACCAACGAATGAGCTTTTTGAATATAAAACCGACTTTGAGGAGCTCTATTACCAGGGTTATGGCATCGCTGCGCGACTTCGAAGTGAGCATACCAAAAAACCTTTCTCGGTATCTCCGAATATACTTAAATCAAAAATTATTGAGAAGGATTGTGGAGAAAGTGCGGTTATTACAGTTCCAAATACCACCGACGAAGATGATTCATATCTACAATTCAAATGTGTCGCCTCGGAAATAGCTATGCCGTTGGCCGCATCGGAAATATCTATCGTTCCATTGGTGAAAGCGAATGTCTCATACGAAGAAAATAATGCCATAAAAAAGGTGATGGAAAGCACAATGAATATATCGGGAATACCTGACTACGAATACCAGCCAGGAGATCCCATCGGAATTGTAGTGTTAAACAGTGATGACGATGTCGAGCTGATGTCGAAGTCGGATGAGTTATCGGTATCCGCAGACGACACCTGTGAAATAAGATTCAATCCTCAGGATGTGCTAAATATTCCTGAAAAGACTTCGCTTCGTGCAGTGGCACAGTACTCAGAAAATATCGATGAAAGTAATTTCATAATATCGGTGGCCTCGATACAAGGCGCACAACTAGATATATATAATGAACTAATTGTTCATAGATCGTTAAAAACACTTTTCGTTGGACCTTTTTGTGAGAAACGTGCAGTTCACAGAGATCAATTAATCGATTATCGCAACAATGGTGTTATCCAGAACAACGATAGCTGTTCTAAAATTTCGTGTCGAACCTTCTATATTAAAGAAAGGCAACATCGCAACAAAGTTCGGTGGAAGCTCTACGCAGCGGAGTACGTTAGCCTTACGAAGAGGGTTCATTTAGAATTACTCGGTGGATTCGCCACCGAGTATTTTATCGCAAGCCCAAAGCGCTTCTTTTCGGGACGGAAAAGGTCAGTTGAGATCCATTATGATAATGGAACTAACTTGCTCAAAAGGCATCAAAAAACCGTATTTAGTTTTCTTATTGGTCGAGGAATTGATTGGCACTTCATTGCGCCAAGAGCTCCTCACTTGCTTCCTTATGAGCAATTGGTAACGTGTATTATCGAGGTTGATGCGATATTAAATTCCCGTTCCATATCACCCATGTCCTCCTCCTATCCAAATAATCTTGAACCTTTCACTCCTGCCCACTTCCTAGTGAGTAGCCGTTTAGCTTCTTTCTCGCAATTCGACTTCGCAGGTACGCCAGTTAATCGTATATCCGACTGGCGCCAGGCGCAACAATTGAAGCATCATCTTTGGAAGCGTAGGCGCAAGAAATCCCGACAACAGCTGATTCGATTCGGTCGCTCCCGACCCCCAGAATTTCGACTGAAGGAAGGATCATTGGTGCTCATTATTGAAATTGGTCCTGCTTATATGGCCCAATGGAAACCTTATAATCTACCGAAGATCATAGTTGTACACAACCGTTTTCAATGGATACGTTCAAATTACTTAACGTATATATCGGCTAATGAAAGTACAATATTTTCCCGTCGAAACGATGTGAAATTCTAAGGAGCAGACAGGAAACTTTGCAACTGTATTCTGAAGCATGGTCTTATTTCTTCTCCAAAATCATCGATCTTACAAATACAAATTTATCGTCGCTTGTTCCCGGTAAAGGCACCGGGATTCAACATGGTCCAGATCTTACAAATACAAATTTCGTCTTTCTGCGAAAAGAAGAGAATCAAATATCATTCTTAAGCATATGTCAGCATACAACTACAGCATTGGTCTCATGTGGTTATCTCAAATATGCCACAGGTGAACAAGGTGTCATCATCGGCATCTTACCATTCGTTCGTCACATTATCATCAACTCTCCTGCCGAGGACGAAGTGCTATTGTTAGCATTCTTTGAAAACTGTTCGTTGATATTTTTAGTCCAAACGGTAATCTTTTGAAATGAAAATTACCATCCTTAGTAGAGAACGCAGTCAAAGGCTTTTGTGTAGCTATTTTATTTTATGTTTTATTTCTTATTTTATGTTTTATTCGTTTTGTTTTGAAGTTTTTGTTTGTTATAATAATTAAAAAAAAAAAAAAAAAAATTGTAATAATAATATATACATATAGATGTAAACGAGGAGTCCCTCTAATATATTACTTTTTTCATATATATATATATATATATATATATATATATATATATATAAGGAACAAAAAAAAAAAAAGATGTACGCCGAAAGGCATATATAAAAATCAAGTTGCAATGTGTAATTTAGAGAGCTCGCATAGAGCCAGTAAGTTAATTTAAGGATTGTGATTGTAGAAAAGGGTTTAACATTTACCCCTAATATTATACATGTAAAAAGAATTAGGAAAATAAATGTGGTTTAAAAAAAAAAAAAGAAAAAACGCAGTCAAAGGCACACACAACGATACACAGTGAACGAGTGCGGACGTGTTTTTGGTTCGGCGGTCGAATTAAATGAAAAAAGTTGCTTTTATGTGTCGCGAGTGGCTGAAGTATTATAAAGAGACTATTTGTGGACAAATAAATTACAGTGATAAAAACAGTCAAAACAAAGTAAATATAAATAAAGAGAATCAATTAAAAGAGAACGAAGCCACGTGTTGTGACAGTTAAAACGAAGAACACAGTTTAATACAAAAAGTGTGTGAGTAACACGTTAACGGTATCTACGTGTGAGTGCGCGAACATTGTGAGTGTGTGCGCGAGGCCACAATCTGTTTGTCACAAAAAAAGTGAAAAAAAAGAATAAAAAAAAAAAAAAAAGTGAGAACGTCCATAATACGGACGTAAAAGAAATTGATGCCAAAATGGCAAATCGGAGAAGGCAAAATACGGACCTAAACCTAAAGACTAAACGCGTTAAAACAAATAAAAATAAGAATACAGACACGTCGATTGTAACCAGCGATGACAAAGACAACAGCCATGGTGCCCAGTACTCAGGAGCTGGAAACCAATTCAAAGAACTAGCTGTCAGCGAAACAAATGCAAATCCTCAACAGACTCATCCATGAGATTAGTCGTAAAAAAGAAGAACTGAATAGACAAATGGAGGAAGTTGTTAAACTAAAAAACAACCTGTCCCAGAACGAGCGAAAACCGAAATGGTAGAACAACAACAGTAAGAACAAAGACAACAGCAACTCACGAAGGCAAAGAAAACACGAAAAGATAAGGAAATTCAACAGCAGGAATCACATCAACAACAACAGCAGGAACCACATCAACAGCAGGAATCACACCAGCAGCAGGACACAGCTCGGAAGGAAACATCTCAGCAGGTGCCAGTCAAAAAAAGGGAGAAAGTACCTCCTATATACATTAGCTACATGGAGACAAAGGATCTCATAAAATTGGGTGAGTTGACATGCAAAACTTTTAAAACAAAACGAATAAATAATTTTAAGATACGTTTAAAATGCGAGGATTGGGAAGGGTATAACAAAATTAAATCGGCATTAGAGAAATCGAAAAGCGAGTACTACACGTACACCCCTAAATCGGAGAAAACTGTCTCCATGCTCCTCAAAGGACTTGACCCTTCCTTTACTCCCGAAGAGGTGCTCGAAGAGGTAAAAAACTTCGAAAACGATAGCCTGACGTTGACAGGTGTGAAACCATTTTCTACAGCAAATTCTAGAAATCGCAACCGTAGGTTGCCTTTCTTCATTGTGTCGCTAAGCCCCAATAGTAAAATTGATGGACTTAGATATATTAAATACATTAATCACCAAACAATAAGTTGGGAGAGAATAAAGAAGTGCGACCGCGTATTGCAGTGTATGCGCTGTCAACGCTTCGGGCATGTGGCAGCGAATTGCAATATGCATTTCAGATGCGTCAAATGCCTAAACAAACATATCATTGGAGAATGTCCATTGGGCAAAGAACAGCTTCCGGATAGAAGTGAATCTTGTGTCCTCTGTAACAACTCAGGACATCCTGCTAACTTTAAAGGTTGCCCTAAGTACCAGCAACTAAAATCAAAGTTGGAAGCCAAAAAGAAGCAAGTTGAAGAAGAGAAAAAGATGAAAACTCGCTCTTACAACAACTTCGTGGCACCAAGTGTGTCATACGCCCAAATGGCAGGTGGAGTAAAAAATAAACCAATTATAGAACTATCACGTAATATCATTAAAACGCCTGCTCCAGAGGCACAAACTGATATAACAGCAATATTACTGTCCATACAAGGACAGTTTGCTGCGTTTGATAAAAAATTCGAAAAGATCGAAAAAAAAACTGACGGAACAAGTGGCTCGAACGGACATTATCTATTCGACCCTGTTTCCAGACGAACCCACACTCTAATCATAACGCTCACTGCGACTGAATTAACTTTAAAAATTATTGCTGTGAATGTTAATTCACTAATACACATGGAAATAAGGGATAATCTCAGCAATCTGCTGGAAGCTGAACGCCCAGATGTGCTTTTGGCTAGCGAAACTAAGCTAAATCAAAGGCACAAATTGGGCTACCCAAATTATAAAGTAATTAGACGAGATCGTCCAAATTCCACTCAGGGGGGCAGGGTCGCTGTCTTAGTTAAAAATTGTCTACAACACAAAGTCGTCTACAGTAGAGATGTATACAAGTTCCAGGTACTAGAAGCCTGCGTTATAGATATTCCTTTGAAAAGTCAAAAGCATCTATATGTTATCTCTGCTTATGCTCCCGAAGCGCCACAGTGTATACAGTTTATCAATGAACTTGATACCCTTTTTCGAAGTCTCAAGTTAGACTCAGAAAACAATTATTTCTTTATGGCGGGAGATTTCAATTCCAAGCACAGTGCTTGGGGTAACCTTATCACAAACACAAGAGGCAATGCGTTGTTCGACTGGTGGCAAATAAACGCTATCGAACATAAACTAGAATTGTACGCTACAAGTACGCCGTCGTATCCAAGAGGAAATTCCTTCTTGGATTTACTGTTGCTGGACGAGCGAATACAACTATTAGATACGGATCTAACTACTCGAAATTGTCTTCGTACAATCGAGTATGATAGCGATCATTATGGACTTGGTGCTGTAATACATGTCCCAAACGAACATTCACTACTTGAGCAGTACAAACAGATACATTCTTTTAATTTCGGAAAAGCACACTGGTCGCGCTTTGATCGGATAATAAAAAAAGAATTACGCTCCAATGGCATAGATCCACCAACTGACAGAAATCTTCATAATGACGAAATTGATCATTATCTTTCGACGATGAACAAAATTGTTACTAATACAATGAATCGTTCTATCCCAAAAGTGTCTCACTCCGAGAGCCATACAAACCGGTACAGAAACGCAACGATCGACGAGCTGTATAGGCAAAAGAGTACTCTGCTCTCTAAGTTAAAACTACTCTATAGACAATTCAGAGATTCAAATAGACAGGAAATAAAAACAATTAAGTCATTAATTAAAAATCTTCAAATACTGATCCGTGACGACTATAGATCAGTAATCAACGAAGACTGGAACAAGAGAATTCAAGCCATTAAAGCTAGTGGACCGAATATGTTCCCACAAATAAATAAAGTCTTTCGAAGGAAAGATTATAATGACATCCCATGTCTGCGAGTTCCGCGGACTCCCGAGAATTGTCAAACGCTGCTGAACGCAGGACTTACCTTGGAACACATCAACTCTAACGAAGAGTTCATAATAGTCGAGGATCCGCAAAAAAAGGCAAACTCAATTGGCGCTTGTTTCGAAGCAGTGTATAGATTGAACGAATCGGCTCCTTCTAACCTTGGCCTGGAAAATAGGGCTCTCCAAAAACATATTTCGTTATGCAATGAACTTAACAATTGGCGTCTCTTAAGTCGAATTTTCACTATCTTTAGTGAAAATAATAGAGCGGATTCCCCGCTTAGAGATCTAAACACTAGTATATTTGTACACAAAGATGAACTGACTGACATTCTTAGATCGATTAAGAACAAAAAATCTTCTGGAATAGACAGTATTCCAAACATTGTTCTAAAGCATTTACCTCTTGAAGTAGTGAAGGTTTACACTATTTTGTTCAATTACGCTCTAAATAATGCATATTATCCAATCCAATGGAAATCTGCAGTAGTCCATCCCATCCCCAAAAAGGGCAAGGACAGGAGCAATCCAGCCAATCTTCGCTCGATTAGTTTGCTTCCGAACATCAGCAAGGTATTCGAGAAAATTATAAATAAAGCATTGACTAACTGGTGTGAGGAAAATGGTATTATCCCGAACAACCAATTTGGTTTTCGATCGCAACATGACACAGTTCATGCTGCGACAAAATTTGTTTCCGACATACAGTGGAACAAGGCGAAGAGACAATGCACAGGGGCCTGTTTGGTTGACTTTGAAAAGGCTTTCGACACCGTATGGTTAGAAGGGCTTGTATATAAGTTATCAAATCTAGGTATGCCCGAATATTTATTATACATTATCTACGATATGATAATGGGTAAACAATTTGTAGTGAAATGTGGAGATATAATCTCTAACAAGACCTTCCACATCAAAAACGGCTTACAACAGGGAGCAGTGAATTCTCCCATTTTATTTAACATTTACACTAGTGATCTAGTGGGTTCTCTCAACCATGCAATTGTATATGCCGACGACATTGTGGTGTATAGATCTGGAGAAAAGATTGATGGCATCAACAGACTTCTGCAAGATGATTTCAACAAAATCAAACGTTTTTGCGACAACTGGAAATTAAAAATAAATTTCCAGAAAACAGAGACTATCCTTTTCAGAACGCCACTGTCCAGTGCATCAAGGGACACAAAACGGAATTGGAAAACATTTTCTATTGCGGGAAGCAATAATCTTCCACTACAAGTAAAAACTGTAGTCAGATACCTTGGAATCTGGCTTGATCAATATCTTTACTTTGATAAGCATACAGCAGCTAAAAACGCATATGCAATGACACGAAGACTCTTCCGTAGTAGTCTGCTGGACCCCAAGGTGAAAATAATTTTATACTCAGCATTCATCCGACCAATATTGGTGTATGGCTGCCCGGTATGGTACAACATATCCCCATTTTACATGGAGAAGTTTCGGGTGTTCGAGAGGCAGTGTTTGCGTTCCTGCCTCGGAATGTACAGAACCCCAGAGTCGCAGTATAAGAAATACTATCCGAATAAAGTCCCGTATGACACATCAGGACTAAACAGGATAGATAACTTCATTATCAAGACTATTCGTGGTCACACAACAAGGGCAATGTGCAGCGAAAACGATCTCATTTCGGGAGCATTCTATCCCAATGATATGTATATGGAGAGTACTCTCCATAATGGGTTCATTCCCCCAGAAGCGTTCCCTTTCTTGCATAAAAAAGGACTTATCCAAGACAAACGTGGAGTTCCTATTATTTACCACGCTTTCCGTGGTGCCAGGGATAAACGAATTCTCCACGATAACGATATCTATAATTTTCCAGATCGCCTGCGTTTTAGTATGGTGATCGGTGAAAGAGATAAATCAATAAAAGATCGATCCCATCCCAACTGGTGGTGGATCAGTGATGAAGAAAGGACTACACGTCCCCAAACATAGTATGCCACTCAGGCGCACCGCTTTCCTTCCCCCTATCCGCAATTCCCAATTATTTTTATTTTATCTTTTAATTTTGTTTTTAATTTAATTTCAATTTTTTATTTTTTTTTATTTTAATTTTTATTTGTATTCCTTTATTCCTTGTTTATGTTTGTCCGTTTTGTTTTATTTTTATTTTGTTTGTCAACCCCCTATATATGTAATTAAAAAAAAAAAAAAAAAAAAAAAAAAAATTACAAATAATACAGGATGTAGAAAAGATAGAATAAATTTTGAAAGAGAAAACATATCAATTATTGTGACATGTTGTAAAAACAGTTATTGTACGCCGAAAGGCATATGAAATATGATAATGTGTAATTTAGAGTGCTTGCGAAGAGCCAGTAAGTTAATGTAAGAATGTTATTTGTAAAATAGATGTTAACATTTAGTCTTAAGTGAAATATGTAATTGAATTGTTGAATAAATGTGGATATAAAACAAAAAAAAAAAAAAAAAAAACCCAGTCAAAAGGTCTTGATCTCCTATGTAAAGGTATTTGGTGAAATGAGCTTGTCATATCTAATGTAGAGAAATACTTCACATCTCCTAGTTTATCTAGTACATCGTCTAGGCTAGTTAATGGAAATTTATCATCTACCACCTTTTTGTTCAATGACCTGAAATCTACTACTAATCTCCATTTGGTTTGTCCATTACTTTTCCTTGGAACTATTAGAAGTGAGAGTTGTATGGACTAATAGATGGTTCTATTATATCATTTCTTAGTAGCTCTGATACTTGCTCTTTTATCTCTTGCAAGTGTGCATTTGGCAATCTATAATTTTTTATGTAAACGGGGTTGTTGTCCGTTGTCGCTATGTGTTGTTCATACAAGATGTTAGTGGTAAGTTTTTCTCCTTCAATGTGAAATACATCTTGAAATTTTTCACAAATGTTTAGTATTGATTTTGCAGCATTCTCATCTAGGCTTTCTATCTTTATTTCTTTCTTGATACATCTGAATCTGTCGAGGTTTTCATGTTTGTTGTTACATGATAAGATTTTGTAGTTACTTAAAGGTTCTATACCAATCATACCGTTTTCTATGATTTCTTCAGTATCCTTTGTATTCAAGATTTTGATATGTTTGATGCCTCTTGCTGGTACTATTGAGTTAGCTATAAATATACCTTTTTTTATTTCATTACCAATAATGACACTGTCTTGATTCAGATCCATCTCTATTTTCTGAATCATCTCTGTTCGTGGTGGTATCGAGATCTTGTTTAGACATTTCATGTTCATATTCATTGGCAATACTATTTGGTCTTCTTCTAGATTAATCTCAAGCACATATCCTTCATAATCTATTTTGCAGTTGTATCTCATCAAGAAGTCACGTCCTAATATCCCATCAGTTAAAAGATTTATGGAGTCATTCACAATGTGAAATGTATGTTCGATTACGTTGTCGCCTATAATGAGTTGTAACTCAGATACACCTTTTGAAAATATGACCATCTGTTATTCCATTTATTTGACAAATTTCGCTATTATTTATCTTTCTTATGCAATTAGTTTTAAAAACTGAAATGTCGGCACCTGTATCCACTAAGAATGTGAATAGTTCTACTATATTTTTTATTCTTAACTTAATGAAATTTGTGAGATTGTCTTTGTCTTTTACGTTTAGTATCTTCTCCTTCCTCCAAAAATTCATTCCCTCTTTCTTCCAAAAGTTCCCCGATTCTGCCGACCGGGGAGACCTGAGTTTCCCTGGTTGGTGTCATTCCCTCGGTGGCCATGGTAGCGCATATGTTGTCTACCATTGCTCATTATATTTCTATTAAAATTATTAGATGGTTTTCTACCTCTATGACTCTGGTTATTTCTTTGTTGGTCATTCCATCTTTGATTATAGTTTGATCTATAGTTTGGATATGCATTCACATGCATAACATTGTTTTGCCGTGTTGTATTCTCTGTCTCTGTAGCTATTTGTATTGCTTCTCTTAATGTCGGTACTCTTGCTGCTAAGACTACTTGTCTGCTTGTTTCATTTAATCCATTTTTAAATGCATTTAATCCAAGTTGTCTTCTATCGAATTCCCTTGTGAAATTTGGATCTCATTTAGTTGCGCTGTTAGTGCTTCTATTTTATCTGCAAATGTAGTGACGTTTTGGTTTCATTGGTAGGCTCTGGCCAGTTCAATATGTATCGTCAGTGGATTTTTTATTGGTTTATAGATTTTTGATAATATTTGTTGCAAATCCTATAGCGTTTTAGGAGTTCTTTCCGTTAACAGACTGTTTCTTACTTTGTTAGTCAATTTGGTTGCAACTATAAATTCTATCAGTTTTTTTTTCGTTTCCTCAGGTAATGTGTCACTGTAGAATTTAATTAATCCTAGGAAGCTAGTTAAAGTCTTGAAGTCTCCGTTGAATTATGAGATGAGCTTCCCTGCTGTTAGTATGTCGAACTTTGCCATGTTTATTTCTTTCTTTGCCTTCAGTATATAGTTTATTTGATCCACAATGCTTTGAAAATATGTTTTCTCTTCTTCTGTAACGTCTGTTTCTTTTACTACCGTGTTCCAGATTTCTGTTATCTCTTTTTGTTTTTGCTTAATTTAGTCAACAATCCAAATACGAGGGTTGCCTTTTATATTTCGGGATTAGAGAACAAAAACAAATACTGATCATCGAAATTCACTTTATTGTTTTTCAAAATATTCCCCATGAAGATCTATACACTTTTGCATGCGTTTGAACCAATTGTCGAAGCACTTTTGCCACTCTGATTGAGGTATCTCCAACACATGCATTCTGAATGCAGCAACCGCTTCTTCAGGTGTAGAAAAACGTTGACCTCTCAGTTTGTTTTTTACGTACGGGAATAAAAAGAAGTCATTCGGTGCCAAGTCAGGACTATACGGCGGATGACCCATCAAATCGATGTTTTGGGTGCTCAAAAATGCAGTTGTCGCAGCCGATGTGTGAGAGCTCGCATTGTCGTGGTGAAGAGTGATCCGTCTTCGGCGATTGCAAACAAATGGTTGTGTACCACTCAGAATTGACTGTTCTGCGTTGTTCTAGTGGTACGGTTGCGACATGTCCAGTTTTTCCGAAAAAACAGGCGACCATTTGCTTGGAAGTGCTTCGTGCGCGAACAACTTTTGTTGGATTTGGCTCATCTTGAAACACCCAGACAGTCGACTGCTGTTTACTTTCCAGCTCATACGCGTAAATCCACGATTCATCACCTGTCACGATGTCATAGACGTGTTTCGAAGCACCGCGACCGTCGTTTTTGAGCATTTCTTTCGACCAATTGACACGAGCCTTTTTTTGGGCGATTGACAAATTGTGTGGGATCCAACGCGAACAAATTTTTTTGACAGTCAAATGTTTTTGCAATATTGAATGTATGCTGGTCCCACTAACGCCTAAGGTTGTCTCAATCTCACGATAGGTCACATGACGGTCTTCCAATATCAGTTCGCGCACAGCATCAATGGTTTTCGGAACAACAACTGATTTTGGACGACCTTCACGAAATTCATCTTGGAGTGAACTACGACCACGATTGAATTCACCATACCATCGATAAACACTGGTCCTTGATGGAGCTTCATCGCCAAAAATTGAATTAAGTTCATACATGCACTGTTGCTGAGTTAATCCACGCCGAAAGTTGTAAAAAATAATCGCACGAAAATGTTGACGATTTAATTCCATTTTTGGGCCGAGATGAATCTTTTAAGTTACTGTAAACAACACAAATAGGGCTCGTATGTCAAAACGTTCTGAGTGCATATAACCTCAAAAATGTCCAACTTTACGACAGATCTGTCAATTGCCGGATTGCAACATTAGGGTTGCCAAATCCCGAAACATAAGAGGCAACCCTCGTAGAATAGGATTTTTCTTCAAATTATTTAAAATTGCTAACAGGGGTTTAAATTGTTCCATAACATTAATATTTAAACATGATTTATTCTACTCTTTACTATTTGTCTTCTTACATATTTTTTATAATAACTATTCAATTTTAAAATTAAGAAAATTATTAAAATGATGACAACTATGTATAATAAACTATTTGTTTTTATATTTATAATTCCACCAGAGGCTGCTACATTGTTATTTATTATTTCGTCCTTTGTGTTTGTGGAGCTCATTCTTTGTTCAGCGTCTTCAGCTTGCTTATTAGGTTCTTTTTTAGCTCCTGATCTTTAGTTATGAGTATTATTCGGTGAAGTTCCGCACGTTGCTGTTTTATCTTCACCGCTTTGCCTCCTCTTTGTCTTCTTTTAGGTTTTTCTGTCTTCTGTTTTCCCAGTTCTTTATTCGTTGTCTGTCTTTTTCTGTATTCGTCAATGGACAAGGGCTTGGGTCCAGCTTTCTTCGGTGTCGGTATGTATTTCGGGGGTTCTGGTTCTCCTTTACTTTGTGGAGTGTATTCTTCTTCAGTTGTATATTCCAGTGGTTCGTTTAGGCTGGAAAATAACTCATCTAGCTGCTGCCTCGAATATCCCGTCATAAAGATTGTGCAGGAAAAAATTTCTTCAGATCAGTGCAGGCAGTCTTCAGTCTCTAGATAATCGTCAAAGGATTCCCGATTAGATGGTGCAGGATATCATTAGTCTCCAGATAGGTAGGTGTAGGCAATGATCAGACGGTTTCAGATCAGTGTAGGATAATTATTAGAATCTTCCAAATAAGATGGTGCAGTATAATCGATCAGAATATTTCTAGTTAAGTGCAGGATCTCATCAAAAAGTCTCCATATATTCGTTGATAACGATCAAAAGATTCCAAATCAGGATCGCACGATCGCCATGTAATGGTTGGCAGGGTTTTCATGTAAAGTACGGGGTTTTAGCTGTTGCCAAATACTGAGTTCGCTTGTAATACTTAGGGCCCCTCGATAGTATAGTGGTTAGTATACCCGCCTGTGACGCGGCAGACCGGGGTTCGATTCCCCGTCGGGGAGCCTCTGGCGCAAGACTAATGACCTTTCCCGGAAAAAACAAGTCATTATGGAAAATTTAACAAGCCTCAGGACTTGCTAAATAAGGCCAAGACCGGTTCCCGGTTGTAGTGTCGATGATTATAATGATGATGATGAAGGATTGGAAGACTGCGAAAACTGACGAGATATTACCACATAAATAAAGAAATATGCATATCGATCCAGCAACCATACCAAACCGTTTCTAAAACCAGAGAGTTGCCTATGACGAGCGGCCCAACGGAGGAAGTGTTTTATAATTGGTGCAACCAATCGGCCCCGAAGAACATCTATAACAATTTGTGCAACACGCGTAAACCTAACAATCTTTTCATACCTATTATGCTATTTTAAACACAATTTTATGTAGAAATTTCATAGTCAACTTTTATTTGTATTTACAGTGGTTTACAAATAGAACGTCAGGCGAATAACCGAATCAATTCATCATTTACCGCTGTATTCCGGTTGCCTCATAAAAATTCATAGATGCGACAATTTTATCGTAAACTTCGTGCCTTACTGACATCGCCCATAGAAAATCTGCATGAGTCCATTCCGGATTTGGTATCCTATAACTATATATCAAATTTGGCAGGTTACTGGCAAGACGAAGAACATCAACTGCATCCACAAATTGATCGTTGTCACCATAATAAAGCCGAATCGGTGCTGTTACCCGACTTAAGTCGTATTGCGGAGGATCTATCCGATCGTATTTCAAGATATTACCTGCGAAACCATAATCATATTGACGAAAATATCCAGATTTCATCAACTGCAAATAGTGAATAATTTCTCCGCCAGACGTTCCTGATGGATGTGTTTCAATGGCTTCAGTAACAATGCTCTGTAAAAGTAACGTGTGAGAAAAATTCAAATAAAAGATTCATACGATTTACATTGTTTAATTGTTTTGAATCCCATCCCATTAATAGTAAAATGAAATTTCTGCAAATGTATTGCATTACTGGAGCTACATTGCACTGTGCTGTTGCCATGACAGCCAACGGATGGATCTGTGGAAGGAACTCCATTCTCCCTATCAAGTAATGTAAGATAGATGGATAGCCGCCTAGTGTCGTCAACATACGATGTAACGCTGATTGGGAGTTATTTAAATACGCCACCGGAGCCAGAAAGTGCGATGTCTTGATTATAGAATTGTATTTCGGATATGTAGATAGCAGAACTAACATATCTGTTGTCCCTTGCGAGTGAGCAACGTAATGGATGCCATTCTCATCCGTATATTCGAGAATGTAATCTATCATTTTCGACAGGTCGTAAAGACCTATCTCATGCCAGGAGAATGCCCAATAGTCAGGAAGTAAATTTGAGATTCTGGAATGTTCTTTGGAGTACGTATTACCCCGATGATTCCCCAGCCATACGTCATATTCTCCATCCGCCAACAGGTAGGGAAGAGCATTATTCGGACCATTGAAAATCCAGGAATCAGATGAGGAGATAAGTCCATGTAGCAGTAGCACTACAGGCTTCCTTCTGTGTTTTTTCTGTGACTTGGGAGAGAACGGTATTCGAAACATTGTCAATATATAGCCATCAGATGTCTGCACTTTGTGGATCTCAACAGGATAATTATGAACTGCAATCCTTTCGTCCTGGAAAAAAGTAGAAAATAAATCATCCACTGGTTTTTAAATGCATTCAAACATAGACTCACTGTGGGCATTATTCTCCGCCGTTGTTCTGGAGTCCCATTTATAAGTACAACTGTGCAAGTGACTGCTATTAGTGTACTGCAAATCTGAATCATTATATTTCAAATTATCAAATAGAACTAATGGTAGATAATCTTGCGGAATGTTTTTATATCCCGCATATTTGATAACTTGACTGATGAGAAGTTTTGCCTGACCTTGAGGAGACAACCCGCTTCGAATGTAATTGACATTCAAAACTATAAATTATCAAATAATTGTGTTATTTAATCAAAACTGTGTCATGCACAAATATCGACGTGACACCGAATGGACTGTTCTTAAGGCTTCTAGGACGTCTGTGGGAGACGTGTTCGTGAAGTTTTTACTTCATGGCATTATCGTACAACCGAACTAACTCACCGATGAAATGTCGTGATGTACTTTTGCCCGCATTCATATTTCTTTGTCCACTTGTGCTGCAATTGATGCATACAGTGTTCGTTGAACTCTTTTGATATCGTGTCTTTTTATTGAGTGCAGATTGGAACGTATTTGTTATCATCTAAAAAAGGATCGCGTTTAGATTGCCTCAATTATGTATTTCATGGCTAATATTTTAGAAAACTGAGATAGAACCTTTAAATAAATTGTCAGTTGGCAATAACATGATTTAATGGCATTGCATTTAAATTTAACTTTTAAAACAGAATGTGAATTACTTGATTAATTTTTAATTCAGCCCTGTGAGTAGGGCTATAGAATGTACTCACATCTTGGCCAACTTGACGTAACAGACGAAACTAAACCCCGAGTTATAGTTTGACCACAATGTCCACCCACCCGATGGGATATTATGGCTGGTTATTTTCTCTGCATTGTCACTAGAAGTCTTCCCTAGGATAAATACGAAAAAATCACCAGTTCCTCTTCACCTTATTCATTTCTTTATTTAAAACATAAAATACAATTCTGACTAAACTAACACAATACTTCTTCGCTTGATACTAAGTAACGGGACTCCACTGTTCAGTGCCCCGGCATAAAATTAAGTCACTAAATTGTTCACAATTATATTGGCGAGGCGCACTGTAGTTAATGTAATTAAAAATGGAATTAAATAACTAGATTGTTCACAATTATATTGTAGAGGTACTGTTAACGTAATTAATGATAGAATTAAATAATTAGATTTGTGCGCTATCTCTTTGCCGAACGAGGAATGTCGTCGGGGAATATCCAAAGATGAGCACGGTGTCGATAGGTTGCCGCAATGGCGTCCGAACCAACGATGCCTGAAATCAAATGGTTTCAGATTGGAAAGGAACAGCAATTCCTTTTTTTTTTGTAGAAATCCGCCTGGTCCAGATTCTTCAATGCAACCTGGTTGTGTTTCAGTTGGATGTTATTGATGAACTTGCTTGTCCCTCCGTATGCAGTGACGATCACTTTTACTTTTGGTTGATGGGTTGTATTAAAACGAATTAAACCAGGATAATAAATAGAACGTTCCTTGTTTTAGTTAATTATGTAAATTTAATGCAACACTATCATCTGAATCACAACTATCACAGCAGTAACTTTTACAGCAAAAGGCACATGGTTTTGTGCGCAAATTAAAAACCCAATCCATGTTCGACAGTTGATCGTGCACTGTCAACAGGTGTGGTGAATATGTTTGTCGGGGAGTGTACTAGACGATGGACGTACTAGATTCTCCCCGAGCATATAATTGCGAATCCACAACATTCCGCCCGCCTTTGCCAATCATTGGCGAACCATCTGGCTCCATGGGATGGTGGCCCAGAGGCGGGGGTGTGCGGTCCGCTGTAAAGAACTTTATTTCCACCCTTTTAAATTAAACACTGTCTCGGCTTTTAATTCTTAAACAATATATATTTTTCATTTTTAAAACATTTTTTATTTTTCTTTTTATATTCTTAATTTCTAAATTAAAGGCTAGACAAAAAATGCTTAAATTCTAGCTTAATTATCTTATATAATAACTTACTGGTCCTTCGCAGACGCTCTAAGCTAAACATTACTTAACATTTGTATAATTTGCCTTTCGGCGACAGAACTTTGTGGCAGTACTGATAATTAGTTGAAATACAAAGAAAAATTTGAAAAACTTTGTCAATTTTTTTTTTGTTTTTTTTTTTCTTAAAATTTAACTTACTTAACTTACCTACGTTTTTTTTTATTTTTTATTTTTTTTTTTTTTTTTTTTTTTTTTTTTTTTTTTTTTTTTATGTAAAAGCACTTAACCTAACTTAACTTAAATCTTATACTACCCTAATTCTAGAAAAGCTAAGTCTATGTAAGCTAGCTGATGATACTATGATTCTATACCGACTTTGGTATCCAGGTCTTTATATGCCATTCAACCACCAGAACTGTTGACGCTGTCTAATACTATCGTCCCGGTCTCTGTGGGAGATAGCCCTACTGAAGCGCAGGAGCTCTTCGGTGCGCGTTATTTCCCGGTCGTAGCACAATCGCCCGTCTACAGTTGATCTACTTACATGATAGATCAGCGGAATTCCGGATCTATTCTGTATAAGCCCTTTCATATCCAAGTCAAGGAACGCCTCTGGTGGAACAAAGCCGTTGCGACGCACGCTCTCATAGTACAGGATATTTGGATAATAAGCCCCGAAAATTAGGTAATTGGACGAGCTTATTGCTCTCGCAATATGTCCTCTGATTAATTTAATCATAAAATTATCCACCCTATTTATGTACGCTTCATTATATAAAGTCTCATTTGAGTAATACTTTTTATAGTCCGATTCCGGTGTCCGATATAATCTGAGACAACTTCTGAGACACTTTCTTTCGAACACCCGAATCTTTTCCATCAAATTTGGACCTATGTTGAACCATACTGGGCAACCATATATGAGCATTGGCCTGATTAGCGTCATGTAGCATATGACTTTTACCTTGCTGTCAAGTTGGCTACTGTGAAATAGCTGTAGGTCTCTTTGTCCTCGATAGCGTGTCAGCTGACACTAGTTCATCGAAGACGTCCTCACTGAGGTGCTCCCTGGTTAGAACGTTGATATCATTAAAGACAACCACTGGTGATCTTCCAGCTATTTCCTTTATTATGCACGTAAGTATTAACTTAACACTAATGAATCAATATAAGTGATTTTTCCATGTAAGTATCAATGAATTAATATAAATTATTTATACACGTCAGTATTAACTTAACACTAATGAATCAATAGAAAGCACTTATGCACGTAAGTATTAACTTAACACTAATGAATCGATATAAATTATTTGTGCACGTAAGTATTAAATGAATTAATATAAATTATTTATGCACGTCAGTATTAACTTAACACTAATGAATCAATAGAAAGCAAATCAATAAAAATTATTTCTCCATGTAAGTATCAATGAATTAAATATAAATTATTTATGCACGTCAGTATTAACTTAACACTAATGAATCGCTATAAATTATTTGTGCACTTAAGTATTAAATGAATTAATATAAATTATTTATGCACGTCAGTATTAACTTAACACTAATGAATCGATATAAATTATTTGTGCACGTAAGTATTAAATGAATTAATATAAATTATTTGTGCACGTAAGTATCAAATGAATTAATATAAAGTATTTATGCACGTCAGTATTAACTTAACACTAATGAATCGATATAAATTATTTGTGCACTTAAGTATTAAATGAATTAATATAAATTATTTATGCACGTCAGTATTAACTTAACACTAATGAATCGATATAAATTATTTGTGCACGTAAGTATTAAATGAATTAATATAAATTATTTATGCACGTCAGTATTAACTTAACACTAATGAATGGTTATAAATTATTTGTACACGTAAGTATTAAATGCATTAATATAAATTATTTATGCACGTCAGTATTAACTTAACACTAATGAATCGATATAAATTATTTGTGCACTTAAGTATTAAATGAATTAATATAAATTATTTATGCACGTCAGTATTAACTTAACACTAATGAATCGATATAAATTATTTGTGCACGTAAGTATTAAATGAATTAATATAAATTATTTATGCACGTCAGTATTAACTTAACACTAATGAATCAATAGAAAGCAAATCAATAAAAATTATTTTGTACTGAGTATAGTATTCACCACATTACGATCGCGCGTGCGTTGTTTTTATTACATTATATGATTGTTGATCCCACGTAGAAATAGGTCTTATATTTCGCTGGCAGCCGGACTAGTTATTTTACCGTGGTGCGTGCGTTGTTTTTTTTTTTTTTTACGAAATTCTAAAATCGTTGATCGCACGTAGAAATATGTCTTATATTTCGCTGGCCGCCGGACTAGTTATTTAACCGTGGCGCGTGCGTTGTTTTTACTATATTTTCTCTAGTCGTTAATCGCACTCGTACTATATCGTTTTGCTGCCACTTACCAACTGTCGTACCTAAGGGTTGACTCTCGCCACCATAGCACATCACATCCATTGGTGAGGGTAACCACATCGTACCCCTGCCTGTGTGTATTTTTTTATTATGCGCACAGTGGTGAGCGCCATGGCGTGTGTTTGCTCGTTGTACCATATTATGTGTAGGGACGTTCATATTGCTTATACGTGCAATGTGATGCTGCTACATGGGCATGCGTTATATCTCACGTATTTGTATTTGTTGAGATGTGTCCTTTTAAGGGCATGCGTTGTAGGTTTCGTCTGTTTGCGCGCCTTCTTAGTAATTCCAGGAATTAGTCGCAGGCTTGCGCAACCGCATCATGTTTTGCTTGGTTGTTCTGCCACATCCGATCGTTGGTTGATGTTTTTACCAGATCGATGTGCAGGTGTCCCATGCTCTCCTTTGCTATTTAGTTTCTTACATTTGCAACAACGTTGTGCTTGGTCGTAATGGCATGATTTTCGTGATTTACGCATTTCTGTCTTTAGGATGATGCATGTTATTGCTCATACACTTGTATCAGCGGACTTGTGGTTCTTTTACATGCTAATGCAGGTAAGTATTCGATTTTCTGGCGCCGATAGCCTGCGAAAGGAAGATTACCTGGTGGCAAGTAGGCAGGTGGGTAGTGGCGTTCGCACCAACCGCCACATAGCCTCCTTGTCATAGCAAAAGTTTTCCTCGCTTTGAGCAAAGCAGCCTCTACATGCCTGTTGAAATACAGATATTGATCTAGCCAGATGCCCAGGTATTTAACTAAACTCTTGGTTTCCAGTTTATCTCCATGCGGTCCCACGATAACTAGCTTTCGCCAGTTTTTCCTTGTGTCGTACGTGGCTTTATATAATGGGGTTCTGAATAGGATGGCTTCACATTTCTGGAAGTTGATCTTAAGTTTCCGGTCATTGCAATAGCGCTGCACTTTGTTGAAGTCTCGCTGTATTAACCTATTTATAATCGCAACTTTCGGAGCTGTTCTGTAAATTATGAGATCGTCCGCGTACGCAATAGCCTGCGGAAGTGCTTCTAATAAGTCGCTAATATAAATGTTAAAAAGAATCGGAGAGAGTACCGCGCCCTGTTGCAAGCCATTCTTGATATTATACGTTTTATTAGAGGTCACATTACCACTTTTGACCACGAACCTCCTGTCCTTTCACATATCGTAAAGTACATATAGTAAAGGCTTATGTATGCCATATCTGACCAGTTTGTAATACAACCCTTCGATCCAGACGGTATCAAAGGCTTTTTCCAGGTCGATCAGACAGGCACCTGTGCATTGGTTCCTACATTTATTCCATTGTATGTCGGAGACCAGTTTAGCTGCGGCATGTGTGGTTTCATGACCCGCCCTAAAGCCAAACTGGTTGTTTGGAATAAGGCTATTGTCGTCTACCCATTTTAGCAGAGCTTTGTTAATGATTTTTTCAAATACTTTACTGATGCTTGGGAGTAAACTTATCGAACGCATGTTCATTGGGTTTGTACAGTCTTTGCCCTTTTTTGGGATGGGCTGAATGATAGCCGTTTTCCAACGCGCGGGATAATATGCATTATTCAACGCGTTGTTAAACAGGACCGTGTATATATCTATTGCCTTTGGGGGCAGGTGCTTGAGTACGATGTTAGGTACTCCATCTATTCCCACTGACTTTTTGCTTCTTAATGAGTCGAAGATACTCTGGATTCCTTCCCTTGTTATTAGAAGGCTATTAGCCACTACACCATTGGCATTAATGTCAATTGACAGATTATCTTCACTGAATTCGGTAAAACCCGGATTCTCCGATTGCCAAAGTGAAATTTCATTCCGGAGGTGCAGGTGATTGAGTAGAACTCTGTCCTCCAGGTCGTGATTTCGGTGAATGCTTTCATTCACCTTGTACATTTCCTGAAAGACACCTCCCAAAGCGTTCACCTTTTCCAAAGGATCTTCGATCACGAAGAGCTCACCATTGAGGATAGCGTTCTCTGCATCTATGCCAATGTTGGTTAGCAGCTGCTTGTTTACCTGAGTACGTGGGATTTGGAGACACTGAATCTCATTTTGATTATTTCTCCTGAATATTTTATTTATTTGTGGGAACATATTCGGGTTATTAGTTTTTATAGCTCGAATTCTGTTGTTCCAATACAAATTTGTTGCTAATCTATAATTAGCTTTAAGTAATTGTTGGAGGTTTTTTAATCGGGATTTCAGTGATATTATCTCCTGGTCTTGTCTGTCTGTAAACTGTCTGTGTAATTGTTTTAATTTCGATAGCAGTCTGCTCTTTTGCCTGTGGAGTGCGTTTATTGTTGCGTTTCTGTACATGTTAGTGTGATCTGTAACTGTTGTTTTGGGAATTGTTTTGTCCATTGTTCGTTTTACGGTTTCGTCCATTTGTTGAATGTATTTGTCGATTTCGACATTAGTCAGGTTTCTGTGTACTGGCAGATTAAAGTCATTCGAACGAAGTTCTCTTGTTAATGATCTGGTGAACCGCGGCCATCGCATTGCCCCGTAGTTATAGGGTTGCGGGATCACGAATTCCTCCAGATCTGCGAGCTCGTTCGGAAGCTCTATTACTGCCGTGAATGCACAGTGGTCACTAAACAATATATATGTAATGTTATGTTTATTTGGGGTCAAACTCTCTTAAAGTCACAAATTATTCCGTATGTTTAATACCACACACTTAGCACACATTTTGAGACACATTTGAACACATTTCTTTGTTTCATCAATACACTAGTTTTTATTGTTAATCCACTTAGATGATCAATCCAAAAGATACTTAAATTAGTTCCTAGTCTCCGTCACACACATTCCTCGGTCCTTTTCCAGAGAACACAATTCTCGTCACCCAACCCTGAACGCACCGTCCCGGTCGTAATTCCAAACACAACTCCCGTCCGTTCTGGACTAATTCAAAAAACCAACCCCCTTAATGGCCGTCTCCGCCAAAAACTCGAAAAACCACCGTGTCTAGTTTTTTCTCCTTTTTCATTTCTTTTTTCGAAATCTGGTTCCTTTCGCCAGATCAAAGGATACTTCCTTATTCCCGCCTGAACCTTTTTTCGGTATTAAACACAAAGAAAACTCAATAGTGTGTTTATTGCGTCTGTTGTTATCTTTAACCGAATGGGCAAAGATTTTTCCATGGGAAATCGATTGAAAGAAAAGATCACTAGCGCCTAGGCGAACGTTCATTATGTGTTATTGCCTGTTGTTTGTTTTAACTTAGTTTTGTTAAAAGGGAAACTGGCGCTGGTGGTTTTAATGGTTTTAGATAACCATTGTGCTGGCGCGCAATTTTTATGATACTCAGTGGTTTTGTTTGAAGGACGGCATCTGGCCTGCACATTTGGCTCTTAGGGGTTGTTGTGGTGAACCCTTGGTTCAATGATTATATTTCCAAGTTTTTTATGTGAGCAAATTGAACGTTTAGTTCAATTTGCGTGGAGTTTAATTGATTAGCGCAAATCGAACGTTTATAAAGAATTCCGGAGGTAAACTAGTCTCCCATTCGGATCTCCGGGGGGGACTATGTCAGGGGGAACATCATGCAGATATCATGATAAATAATGGAACTTTGAGAGGTCCGTCATCGCATAACCGGGCTAGCTCTCGAGGCTCGGCCCACGCTCGACTGGTGACGGCATTTTGTAACATCAGGGGCATCGGTTTCACCAATATGAACGTAAACGCTGTCCACCAATATTTGCAAACAACGAAACCTGATATCCTTACCCTAACTGAGACCCAGGTCGATTCGTCAACTGATTCGACATATCTTCGTTGCTCAGGATACGACGTACATTCGAGATTCCGTTTTAAGGGCGGAGTCTGCGTCTTCGCACGGTCCGATCTGGCTTGCCAGAGGATGGAGGCGTTGGAACCCAATAATATGGACATCATATGGTTGATGGTCGTGCTGAGAAATTCCGTTAAATTTCTTTGTTGTCTTTACCGCTCCCCGAATGACGATCGACCGGCGACATTTTTCGAACATCTTTCATATACCGTCGACTAGATACAGATCAACCACCCAGCTTCTGAAATTATTGTCCTTGGCGATTTTAATGTGCACAATTCCGACTGGTTGTTACATTCTAACAGAACCGACGAGGCTGGGAGGCTGGCGGAGATGTTTGCTGTAAGCCACAACTTGACTCAACTCGTGGGGGAGCCAACGCGAGTACCGGATGCCCGAGGCGATTATGCGAATACCCTGGATCTGTTTTTGACATCCGAACCGAGTATTTATACCGTAGAGATTTCTGCGCCACTGGGAAACTCAGATCACTGCTTGGTATCTGTCGCGCAAGCACTTGCATACCAAGCGAATAACCGGCCTAGGCAGCTTCGCCATGTATGGAAGTATGGGGCTGCTAACTGGGACGATATGCGAGATTTCTTCGCATCCTTTCCATGGTCGGAGGTGTGCTTCGGAGACTCCGATGTTAACGCTTGCGCGGAGTCGGTATCAGAGATTATTCTCCTGGGGATGGATGGATGTATATTCCACATTCCATCAAACGAAGTTCGTCTGATAAACCTTGGTTTGACAAAAAATGCGAGCTGATTACAGCGGCAAAAAATAGAGCTTTTAAGCAATGGCGCTCCAATCCCACCGATGTTAACAGAACGAATTTTGTTAGAATCAGAAACGCGTGCAACCAGGCGATTGATGCCGCGAAGAAGACTCACAACGACAGGGTGATCAATAAGCTCCTTCGGTGCCCAACTGGTTCGCGCTCCTTCTGGTCAATGGCAAAGGCTGTCAGCAGTAACTTTGCTTCCTCCTCTTTCCCTCCGTTGGTGACAGACAGCGGGACGTTAGTCACGAATCCAAAGGATAAAGCTAATGTGTTCGCGAATTTTATTTTTATTCTACGTGAACTGGATTGTAGGAAGGCAACCGGCCCGGACGGAATACCAGCAGTGGCCCTTAAGAACTGTGCTCCAGAACTATCGCCGGTTCTTGGCAGACTCTTCCGCTTATCTTATGCACGGAGGACCTTTCCTGCCTACTGGAAAATCGCTCGAGTTCAGCCAATCCCAAAGACGGGAAAAAAGTGTATCCCACAAAATTACCCTCCGATAGCATTACTGTCTATTTTATCTAAGGTGATGGAAAAAGTATTCAATACAGAGTTAGTTAAGTATTTGTAATGCAGCGGACTTCTGAATGATTGTCAATACGGATTCCGTGGCAGGCGGTCCACAGGAGACCTTTTGACACTTATAACCGATATATGGACATCTGCGATTGAACGGCATGGTGAGTCAAGGGCGGTCGCATTGGATATCTCCAAGGCTTTTGACCGCGTCTGGCACGGGGCATTGCTGAGCAAACTTCGTTCATATGGACTTTCCCAACAGCTTTACGACTGGACGAGGAGCTTCCTCGAGAATCGATCGATCCGGGTTGTTGTGGACGGCGAGTGTTCGGATCTGTATACTGTTAATTCGGGGGTGCCCCAGGGTTCTATTTTAGCTCCAACCTTGTTCTTACTTCACATAAATGATTTGTTGGAGACAACGGATAACAAAGTGTTCAGTTTTGCGGATGATAATACGCTTGTTTCCTCCTTTTCGAGTGATCGGCCGATTGGTGCATCAACGTCGCATCAGCTGAGATGTAGACAGATTGACTCTCTGAACCAGGATCTAGATAAAGTCCTGCAGTGGGGAAAGGCCAATCTTGTCTACTTCAATGCAACGAAGACCCAGTATACAACATTCACAAAGAAAACTGGATCATCGGTTCCACAGCTGATGATGAGTGGCCGGGCCCTCGAGGCTGGGGAAAGTTTGAAATTGCTCGGCGTCACGGTCTGTGGGAATGTATCATGGCATAAACACGTGTTGAACATCGCCAGGTCAGCCTCAGGAAAACTGAGCTATCTTTTTAGAGCCAAGAAATATTTTACTCCGGCCCAACTTCTTCTCCTATATAAATCCCAAATTAGACCCGCGCTCGAATATTGCTCTCATGTTTGGAGCTCGGCTCCTAAACATACCCTCGACCTACTTGAGAGCGTACAAAGACGAGCGATCCGCCTGATCGGGGACTCGGCGCTGACGTCGGGACTACAGTCGCTATCACATCGAAAGCGCGTAGCCGACCTCTGTCTGTTTTACAGATTTTATCACGGGTGCTGTTCGTCGGAGATTCTTGGTATTGTTCCACGCAATGCGGTCTATATGCGCTCCACAAGACAATCCGACGGATCGCACCCGTTTGTGGTTCATCTCCCGACAGCGCGAACATCCCTGTATCAGAACTCGTTCCGTTACAGAGCGGGGAAGCTGTGGAACTCCCTTCCCACGGGAGTGTTCCCGGAGCGTTACAACCTGCAACTGTTCAAAAAGAACTGCAACAGTTATTTGATGGCATCTCGGGGCGCCCACTCGACGCTATAGGTTCGCCTCTCCCGAGAGAAGTCTAATAAAAATAAATAAAAAAAAAATTTATGTGGGACCATTTGTTGTATGGGCTAATGCTTTTTATTTAGCAAAATGTCACATCCTTTAAGTGGATGTTTTAGGCGTGTATCGCCGTTAGTGGTGGAGGTTGGTTCCAAAGAGGTAAGTTTTTTATTTGGCTGGATGATTGTGGCCGTAACACCGCTGATGGTCGTGATCTGCTGTCCACTTTCATGTGGATGATCGGTTGAGAGGGGGCCGCCCGCCCTGAGGACCGCTGGAGGCTTGAGTGTCTGGGATGGCCCGTAGGGTAGATGGCGACAGGAAACTCCTTCCCATCGCTGATGTCCGTTGCCTTTTGTGGCCGCGGGACCGGCCAGTTGATCTGGGTTGGAGTTGTAAGGTCGCAACCCACGATCAATGACCACGTGACTGGTGATGGGTCTCGCTGCATCGAGACCGGTGGCGGTGACAGGTACTGACCACATTGGCGCCCGCCTGGAGTAAGTGGCCGGCGGGATGCCGCCGTTGCTGTAAGGGGCTGTACCGTGGAGTCGGGTGCGGTGTCGTCCCTGGCACTGTCCGCGTGTCCTGGCGGAATGGCAGTCACGGGCCAAGTGCCTCCCGGGGCTGTTGGAGTGCAGCCTCTGTTGATGCACCGAGAGGCGTGTTAGTTCGCTGGGATTTGGTTGATCTCTGCATGCTGGGGAGCGCCGCCCGCCAGGCAGGGCATTGCGCGCTCCTATCCCCATTGTGGTGTGGTGCCTTTGTTAAATACTAATTGTTTAACAATTATTTATTAAGGGTTTACTAAACTTACCCCTAAACAAGTGAAGAACGCTGCTAAGCTGCACGGCCCGTGGCTTTGAAACTGATGTCATCTAATTAGATCCGGACAGAAGGAGTTCCGCACATGCATACACAGTAGCACTAAAATCACAGGTGGCCAAGGGATTTGGAGCGACCGTTCCAGCGATTCTATCAATTTACAGTTCGATTACAATCGAATTCAACACGATTAATTAAACTAAATAAATTCCTTTATTTTACTTTATTGTTTATTGTTTATCTTCTTTGTGACTCAAACGCTACATACACAATTTCTTTTAAATAATTGACGGCACGCGCACATTACTCGTTTTTTAAGACACCTTTTTATTTTTCTATTTTTTCGGAACGACGATTTAGCTAACCAACCGCACACGTTGACGGCACACATCAGAAGAAGGAATCTCGTGTCTTTTCGGCACATATACTTTTTCGTCCCGCTTCCACGATAGTTATTTCTAGGAAGGCAAGTTCCTTTGGTGTGCAAAGGAATTCCGACTGCCAGGTGTGAGTGATCGGAAGCCCTCGCAAGTGTAGATAGTGTGTGGGGCCCTGCAGAATGTGCAAGAGGCCTGTTGCCTTAGAGGTGCCGGCGGTGTTCTGTGTATCGGGACACGGGGCTGGTTGGTTATTGGGCCGGCTGATGTTGCTGGAACAGGCGAAGGCATTGGCGTTAGTTCTGGCACTGATCCTATGTGCGCCGTGCCCACTGCTTGCTCTGAAATCGGTGTGAAGGGAACCAGTTCCTCTGGGTCGGAGTTGTAAGTTCGCAACCCACGAGGAACGGCCATGTCATGTTGTGTCCCACGACGAGTACGCAGCACCGGCTTCTGTTTGGTCGTCGGCATTGAGTCGATCATCGCGGCTTTGGTCGGGTTGAATTTTGGGCAGGCGGCACTTTGATCGACGACCTGCTGATCCTTACTCACTGGTCTGGGGTGCGGTTCCTTTTCCGCTGGCTTGATGGCGACTGTTGGCAGCTGCACTGGGGCAGCTCGCCAGGGTAGAGGCGATTGGCGCTGTTGGCCCTGGTTGGGGAGGCTGAATCGAGCGCGTACTGGGCCTCGAGGAGCTTCGTCTGTTCCTCGAGGTATATTTCTTCGGTCTCGCCGAAAAAATCCTCCGCGAAGTACGAGTGTTGTTGATATTCCGGTGCCGCCGTGCAGAAAATCTCGTTGGGCCGCCTGGAGATGGCTTCCCATTCGGCGCGGAGTGCATGTTTGGTCATTTCGATCCTGGTCAGGGTTGGTTGTCCCTTGTCCTGCATGTTGAGGAAGGTGCGAGCGATGGTGTCCTGTGCCGCGAACTGAGGGGCGAGGAATTCCTCAATCGTCATTGCTTGTTGTATTGGAGCAGATGTTAAAGGCACTGTGCTTTGCACTATTGTTGTAGAAAGTTCGTCGTCCAATTCTCATCTTCGAAGATGGAAGCCGCCATTTCTGCATAGAAATTGGCAGCATTTTTTGACGTTGTTACTTTAAAATAACTTAAAAACTGGGGAATGGGGAACTAAACAATGATGGATAGGAAAATAGTATAAGTGGTAGGACAGGGAAGGTTGGGAACAAGCCGAAAGCTAGGGTGTGAGTATGAGTGTGGGAGAGTGAACGGGGTGAGCGGGGTGGAGTCAGGTGTGGTTAGAGAAGAGTCGACGTTTGAGAGCGGAAGAAGTGAGATCGAAGTCAGAGAAGGGCGGGTAAGAGTTTGCTCTCCCCAGCATTCGGAATATGGGTTCACTAGAGCCGTAAGTAGTGTGACAGGCGGACAAATAGAAGAGATGAGAGTTTCGTAGGTTTCGTCGATTAGTGGAAAATTTGATGGAGGGGAGCAGGCTTGAACAGTTGATTGAACCTGAGATGGATGGGATGAAGAGGATGTTGGCATGAATTGTGCGCTCTTCAAGTGTGTTAAGGTTAATTAGGTGGATGCGGGTCGTATATGGGGGTAGAATCGGAGGATTTTCCCAATTCAATCCTCGGAGAGCAAAATGCAAAAAAAGACGTTGTACGCCATCGATCCTGTGAATATGGGACGAGTAGTGCGGAGACGAAATGTAACTAGCATATGTGGGGTAAAAAAGGTCGTGGTGTCGGACACGGGCACATGTTCACTTGTGGGGGAGGTAGTCGTGGCGCCGTCATGGGCGCGGGTTCTACTACCAACCCACTCTCCACTAAAAGTTCCACCGAAAATTGTCTGCAGGAAATTGTCACCAAGAAACGAAGCGAAAACACACAGATGGTAGTCGCCAGGAATAAAACGCACGGTTTATTGAATTGTTAATTTTATTGTTTTCTGATTGTTATTAACAATGCACAAGTTATACATTTTACGTTATTTGAAGGTTTAACATTATGTTCCATGGAATTTTAACTTGGGTGAAACGGCAGTTTTTTAAAATTAACATTAATTACAAACTCACTAACTATAGACACACACGAACAGCACAGGAAAATGTCTCGACTCTTTGCAAAACTGATTTTGTTCCGGAAAACATAACAAATAAAATCCGCGACTACTGGATGTGTACGCGTCCCCGGCGCGCCCCGGGGACCGGGAGAAGAACCGACGGGCTCGGTCGGTGGATGGAATAAGACTCACTGAGGGCTTGTGGGGTACGTTTAACTGTGCACCTGCATGGGAGCGGATTCGATAAATACCCACTGAATATCACTGGATAACAAGAAGGTAAAATGTCAAAAATAATAAAACACGCTGGATTGACTGTTGTTAACGTTTTCTTCCCTTTTTGTTTTTTTTTTTTTGGTTGACAAAGTTGGCTTAATTGCACTGAGGCGCCTAGTACCTTTGAGTTCACTAAATTCTAACTTCAAACTTCACACAAGTAATTCACAATAACGTTATAAATTATCGAGAGCACTTCGATCTTCTTGTTTAAATGTTTCTTAACTGATATTTACAATGTTCGCAGTATGTCCACATAGGTTTTAGATCTCGATAGCACTTTCACACCGATAATCCGTAGTTCTGGTGACAACCCGATCGCACAATAAACTATTCGCGAATTCTCTTGTACGAAGAAAAGAAAAAACTGAAACTTAAAGTTTTTCAGGCATCCACACTCTACAACCCGGGATTAAAGGGAAAACTCGACTCTTGGCCCCCGCGGCTGAAAACAGACTCCCTGTAACTGTTGCCGCCAACATCTGCTATTGGTGATCGTGATGGATTTCCCGATCTAAGGGTAGCCAATCAACGATCAAATCCGGATTTAATGGGAGGATCTTCGTATGACCGTACGGTCAAGCGTAATGCCCTTTCGCTCGAAAGTTCGACAACGAACGATCCTGCACTTGTTCAAACAAGGAACAAGCTTAAGAGCTGCGGCAATGTTGCTGTCAATCATCGCGCTGGTCGCCTGAGAACGAAATAGGTTCCTGCGTTCTAAGTAAACAGAGACGCTATTTCGAGGGACGTACATTAGATGTACTTTGTTTGGTACAGCCGTATGATTCTGGTGCACGATAGAAGGAAGTTATTTTGTTGACATTAAGTCAACAGAAACCTCGCCGACGGTGGCAAAGGGTCAGGCTGGATGGCTGTATGTTTAGATTAATGTGCCAAGCATACGTCTCACCCAGGGCCCCGGGACCAGCGGTTGGTAAGTAAAATAAACACAGTGAGGTACTGTGTGTTTAATGTGGTTTTCCGAAAGGGTCATTGTAGGGCACGAACATGGGTATGATTGTCTAAACAACAATCGTATTCATGCCCAAATCCCATGATCGGTTAATGGCTGATAATAGGGAATCGGTCGCGACTGTTGCAATATTTAATTATAAAATGGTAGAAAGAATATGGGCTGCAGCTGTGTCAACAAGTACGCTGGCCAGCGTGTGTTTATCGATTATAATTGTTGACGACCTGAGCCGATATGGGGTATGGAGTGGTTCATGTATTATGAATCAAAGAAATTTAATGATATGCATGCCAGGTTTGCTTTCAGGTGGAAGATGATGAAGGGTAGCTTACGCTGCTCATTTGCAGGTAAGTAGAAAGACTTTGCATGGTAAGTGGACGACAGGTAATTTACGGAAATGGATGGTTCTTAGGGAATACTTAAAGAACCCCCACAGGTTGTAATCCGACGGTTGATCCAACCCCCAGTTCGATGGTGAGATCGTATAAAGAGAGAGAGAACATTTTTGTTTAGGGTGTGACCACCAAGGAAATGCAATCTTTCCTTAATGCCAGTGACCAATGGACGGCGATCTCTGGTATTGCAGTGGTGTGTATGTGTGATCGTGTAGATCATATTGTTTACTCATGCGTGAAGGTCAATGGGAAACGAAACCGAAAAATTGAAGGGACCGAGGGCATGGTGTGTAGTGAGGTTCAGCTAAGTAAATAGCTGCATTGCTATTGAGAAAAAAGGTGCTAAAAGGATTCGGCATACGCACTGGGAATTGGATGTTTATGGCATCGCTGCCGAGGGTAAGAACAAAATTCTTGTTTGCATTTGGTTATGCTATAGAATTTGTATTTAGCAGGTAAACGCGAGACCAGTGATAGTTTGTCGAATCGTTAAGATGCAATTTAGATGATTACACAATGACAGTTGTGTATAGCATCTATGTCGATTGTAAATGGCATCTATGGCGACAAAAGGGTCGGATTCTAGTGTGAATATTTACACTAATCGAGAATTCGGTTCTTGGTCGCTAATGCAGAGATGCATTGATGCATGCGTAAATGCCCTTGTGGGAGAAATTCTTTTCAAGAATTCCTAGGTAATGCGTTGAAAGCATTCATTGCCCTTGAGAAGGGAAACGTTTCGTTGCAAGGAATGTTTGCAGGTGCTAATGCCGTTGCATTAGTGAAACAATGGGGTCTTGGGAGCTTCCGGACAGGAAGCTAGGGAGTAATTGGGATACCTTGTCTTATGTTTCGATATGCGGCTTTTGGCGGGTGTAACAACTGACAGTAGTAAGTTGCATTCCTTTTCCTTATTCCAGAAGAAAATCAATCATTAATACTCCCTTTGAGTCGAAAAAATCATTTTAAGAACTTTTCCGTCTGAGAGACGAGTTTTGGTCTTCATCAGGCAGCTTCCATCCTTCCTTCGCCACTCCTTATTTGCCATTTTTGTCTCCGGAGTATAATGATGTAATCACTTCTCATCACATGTATATACGCTTCAAAGAATCCTCCCCTTCTTGTTGAAATCGGTCCAGAAGTTTTCCACTGATTTCCGTTCTGACCGGTGTTTGATTTACGGTCAATAACCTCTGAACCCAGCGAGCAGTAATTTTTTTGAAGCTAAGATCATCAGTGACAGACGTATGTACATCTTGGTCGCTCATGACTGTACTGACTACAAAGTCGAGCGCGACCGCTAATCAAGACGGTTCCCCTTCTCTTCATAAACCAAACAACAGCCACGCACAAGTTTATCTAGTTCGCAACTTGTTACTAAGCAAAAAAGCAAAATAGCCCTTTATATTAGATTCACCTTCGTATAATGTAGAGTGCTTGCGAAGAGTTAGTAAGTTACTGTAAGAATGATGCGTATAAAATAGATTTTAACATTTAGTCTTAGGTAAAATCTGTAATTGTATTGGAAATAAATGTGGTTTTAAAACCAAAAAAAAAAAAAAAAACTCGATGACGGCACAGTTTCCTTTAATTATATTAAAAATATAAAGAAATATCTCTTAAAGGAAACAAAAGCCGAAGCCCATGAATAGATTCGCTAAGAGGTCAGGGTGCCTTTTATTGAGCACCCAGGTCTCGGATCTATACATGGTTACTGGTAAGACCATGGTCTTGTATAGTAGTAGCTTGGATGTTCTGGATAAATTTCGGGATTTAAAGAGCCTTGATAGACCATAATAGGCATCGTTGGAGTTAATCAGCCGTTCGCGTATTTCTTCTTCCAGATTGTTATCGGCTGATACTATTGACCCAAGGTAGTTTCAGGATTGCACTACTTCAAATTCGTGCTCCACTACTCTGATAGTTTGACCAACGTTAGGTCTTCTCTTCGCAGAAGTTGCCACCATGTACTTAGTTTCTTCCTCATTAATGTGCAGTCTCAGTTTTTGTGCCGTTTGCTCGATCTGGGTAAAGGAGTTCTATACAGCCGAATCGGATCTACGGATGATGTCGATGTCATCTGCGTAGGCAAGTATCTGGCAAGACGTGGTGACAATAATCCCTCTAGTTGTAATTCCAGAGTCACGGAGTGCTTTCTCTAACGCCAGGGTGAAGAGGAGGCAGGCCAAGCCGTCTCCTTGTTGGAGTCCATTAAATATGTTTACCCAGCTTAACTTTTCTTACAACATTAGCTTCAAGGTAGATCGCGCATAACTCATGGTTGTAGCGTCTCCGCAATCGTCCTCTTTCACATACGGGGCCAACAATTCTCCTTAAGACCTTCTTCTCAAACGCGGCTAGACCGTTCCCTTGTCGGCGTCCATTAAAGATGTTTATTGGTTTGGAAAGCAATCCCGCTATTTTTACTTGACTAGTTACGTTGGTCATGGTCAACCTACAAAGTCGTATAAACTTATTTGGAATGCCGAGCTCTCTCATGGCATTATATAGTTCTACCCTGACTATGCTGTCGTATGCGGCTTTAAAATCTATGAATAGATGATATTTTGACGCATATGACAATCAGTACTGGAATCTTCGAGAAAGTCCAAAACAAAGTACTAGATTATTTTAGAAAGTACTGGAAAACTGGAATAGAAAAGTCGAGACTATGGAACGGACGGAAACGAAACCCCAAATCAGAATGAGGAAACGGTATAAATACGTCGCACACAGATGATGGAGACGAGTAAGAAGTAGAAAGTGAAGCAAGCGATAAGTGCGGAAGTAATAAGTAATGAGTTAGAAGTAAGCAGTAAAATACGCGATAATTACGGAAGCGATAAGTGAAGAAATCGTTATGTGTACGGTAAAAAGTAACGGTTGTTATTAACGGACTAATAAAGTGTTACATTAATTCAGAATCGATTTAACGGCTCTTATTTATTCAAAATAATTAATCCAGCGAACCCTAAGCTCGCTACAATATAATGAAATCTTAAATTCCAGACATTTTTTCATCGCCTGCCTTAGGGTGAATATCTGATCAATCAATATCTGATTTGCCCGGGATGAAGCCACACTGATATTGACCAATGATGGCTTTAGCATATGGGGCTATCCGATCTTGTAGGATAGAGGAGAGCATGTTATAGGCGTTGCTGCACAGTGTGATATCTCCCTTCTTATGTATGGGACAAATTATTCCGCGACGCCAACCTTTCGGCATCCTCTCTTGCTCCCATACGTGCACCACGATCTCATGAATTGCGGGATGTAACGCTGTCCCTCCTTGTTTCATCAGCTCAGATGGTATGCCATCAGTTCCGGGGGCTTTATTTGATTTGAGCCGTCTAATGGCTCTTAATGTTTCCTCAATGCTTGGTGACGGCAGCATTTGGTCTTGGTCTTGCATTGGTGGAGCCTCCAATTCTTCTGTGAGCTGACCATTTAGCAATTCATTGAAGCGCGCTTCCCATCGCTCCAGAATGCCTTCAGGATCGGTGATCAGATTACCCTCTTTATCCTTGCAGTAAGTGCAGCGTGGTGTGTACCGCGTCATACTGCAGATTATTTGGTAGAACTTCCACGCCCGGTGCGGACCTCGCTCTCTACTTTTCTCTATTTCACAGACAAGTTTTTTTTTTAGGCACTTTTCTTTTTTCTGTGGAGTCTTTTTTCAGAACTTCTGTGCTCTTTGTATTTCTCCTCGCGAACCCGCGTCCTATGAGACAGCTATATTGTCCGGTATGCAGGCTTCTTACGCTCAGTCTACTGCCTAATATGGAGTTGGCAGTACTAATGACAATATTCGTAAGGCGTGTCCATTTCTTTTCTACGCCCGGCATTCTGGCCCCGGGATTTACTCTCCTCCCGTCGAGCTCTTCGAGGGCGAGCCTTAACGCATAACCAAAGGTGTTATTGGTATTCTCATTGCGTAAGGCAGTCGTGTTGATTCGAACCTGATCCGCGGATGCAATACGTCTCCGTACGGCAATCCGCGCTCGGAAAACTGTACCAACAAAATAGTGATCCGAGTCGACGCTGGCACCTCGGTACGTTCGTACCGTCATCAGGCTCGATGAGTGGCGACGGTCTATCAACACGTGGTCAATTTGGTTTACGAGTGGCCCCGGCAGGTGATACCCAGGTGGCTTTGTGGCTATCTCTACGCGGAAACCTGGTACTCGCAACGACCAAGTTCTTTCATGCTCCCAGTTCGACGAATCACAGTCCATTGCCATTAGTGTTCTCATGCAAACTATGGGAACCTGCGTAGTGCCTGAAAATCGGCTCCCGGCCTATTTTCGCATTCAAATCACCAAGAACGATTTTCACATCGTGTCTTGGGCAGACGTAGAGGGCCCGTTTGACATCCTCGTGGAATTCTTCCTTTTCGTCATCAGGGTCTTCCTCTGTAGGTCCGTGAACGTTTATGAGGCTTATGTTTTTAAACTTGCCTTGCACGCGAAGAGTGCATAGCCTTTCATTTATTGCATTAAAGTCGATGATGGCAGGCTTCAGTTTTTGGCTTACTAGAAAGTCTACCCCGAGCACATGGTGTTTTGCACGACGGCTGTAATAAATGTCACTCGTTTCTTTGAATAACACCACTCCCTCTCCATCTTATTTCTTGTAATGCTGTTATGCCTAGCTGCTTTGCAGCTCGAGCTCTGTATAGTGAGCGGACGTTCCATGAAAAAATTCTCAAAAGGTTTGCCATTTTCGTTTCCGTGGTCGTCGTCGTGTATCCGGTGCATCATCATCATCATCGGCACTACAACCGGGATCCGATCTTGGTCTTATTTAGCAAGTCTCGAGGCTTGTTAAACTTCCATAATAATTTGTTTTTCCGGACAAGGTTATTAGCCTTGCGCCAACCTTTTACAGGAAGCCGCTGCATGCATTGGCTCACAACTTGGCGGATGCTAAAGTAGATATCCAGGGGTGTCACGTGGAATCTGCATGTCAACTTGGATTGAACAGGGAGAAGGATCGCCCTGGCCTTCGCCGGGTTAAAAGCAATCAGTGACTTTGCTTTTGTATGTTCGCTCCCAGCCCCCCCCCCCCCCCACCGCCCACAATTATATTACAACAACATTAAACATTTATCTATGAAATAAACACTTTCGTAGATACAATGTACAATTACACATAATTAAAAACAGTAGAAAAAACGTCAAATTACATTTACAATTAAATTACGTTGAGCTTAAAGTGAAACCAAAGTTAAATATAGCTGGTGTATAAACACAGTTTTTTCCCCGGCGATGACATCTTCGAAGTTAATCGTAGCCAAGTTTCTTCCTTGGGACAACGGCACCGATGAACTAAGAGATAACGGAGAAGGCAAGAACCGTGTTTGACAGTTTTCGAAAAGTTACGGTTGGTTTTGTCTTTTGGTGTTATTCGATTACAATAAAGTGGAATACAAGTTTTGAATACTGAAAGAGGAAAGGGAGCAGAGAGGAATTAATTTGAAAGCTACTCAATGTAAATAACTCTAATGAATTAAAAGGAGCCTATAAAAAGTTTTTGATTAGGGTAGTGAAAGATTTAAGTTAAGTTAAGCTAAGTGATTTTACATAAAATTAAATAAATAAAAAAAAAAAAAAAAAAAAAAAAAAAAAGTAGGTCAGTTAAGTAAGTTAAATTTTAAGAAAAAAAAACAAAAAAAATTGACAAAGTTTTTCAAATTTTTCTTTGTCTTTCAAATAATTATAAGTATTGCCACAAAGTTCTGTCGCCGAAAGGCAAATTATACATATATTAAGTAATGTTTAGCTTAGAGTGTCTGCGAAGGGCCAGTAAGTTATTATATAAGATATTTAAGCTAGAATTTAAGCATTTTTTGTCTAGCCTTTAATTTAGAAACTAAGAATCCAGAA